>JAODAL010045497.1:0-31883 GCA_025379985.1 Phyllomedusa bahiana
GTTACTGCAAAACTATGCCCTTGAGTAGATTCAGTCACATGCAAGGAGTGTTTCCCATCTTAGAAATTTATGATAGACCTCTGGGACCCACCATCTCAAAAAAAAAACGGGACCCCAAAACTCCTTGTTCAGAATGGACAAGTTGCCGCACTTTCTTTCAGCTGTACTCAGAACTACCATTAAAACCAAACCCGGGGGGGGGGGGGCGTGGCCAATATGTAAAAAAGATTTTGTGGGGTGGGGGCTCCCCCATTTGCCAGCAAAAATGGGTGAAAAAGGGGCACAAAGAGCAAAAAGCGTGGCCAGGGCCCCCGGGGCCCCTGCAGCGAGGGGCCCGGGCCATTTCGTTTACTTTGCCCCCTCGCGGCCTGCGGACCTCCGTCGCCCTTCCCCCGCCTTCATCTCCTGGGGCCCTTCTTACCTGACATCCTGGGGACGCAGCAGAGTCCCCCAGAACGCCGGCGCCGGACGGCGAGTGGAGGAACCTGCTGCCCCAGACACGGCAGGATCGAGCCCGCGTCTCCTCCCCTCAATCCCAAAAATTTGCATCTCCTCCGCAAACCGGAGGGCGGGGCTCAGGGGGTTTCCCGGGTGTCCCCGGTAAGGACGGGGGGATGCGGGCCCCGGGATAAACGGCATCCCAGATGACACAGACCCGCGTGTTCCCCACAGAGCCAGGGGGGAGGGTGCTAAAAACAAAACCCCTGCAGGTGGGCCCATCCCCGCATGCGGCTATGACCCTGAGAGACTGAAACTCGGGCCTCGGCAGGGCTGTGAAGGGTTTGCAGAGCCAGGAAACCCCAAGGGGTGGGGAAACCCTATCCCCTTAATGCCATTTAAAGCCACACCCGGCCCTTCTGAGACGACCCAGGGAGCAGCACCACAGCATCCCCTGGACAGGGGGCTGCGGAGCCCCCCAGCTACTGCAACAGAATCATCTCACAGGGCTTACCCTCCCCCGATGGCCCTGTAGTCGACCAAAGGACCGCAAACCGGGGGCAGTTGACGTCTCCCCCAAAAGCTCTAAATCAAATGCCTCTCGGGGGGAGGGGCAAGCTGACCCCTGGCTTGCTGGATCGGATCTAAGTCGGCTCTTCCTACTCAGAGGCGCAGAGCCCCCGGCGTCCCGGGCTCCTAACCGTGATCCGTCCTTGAGGACGCCTTTTTGCCCCAAAACTGACCCCTCCCCACAATGTGCCGGGGCGCTCAGTTTTAAAAACTCACCCAATTTGGGGGACACCCCCACTGCAAAAACTCTTAGTCCCCCAACCCTCAGCTGGGGTTTCCATCCTGGGGGTCACTTGCAGAATGCAACTCCGGTTTGCCTCCTCCTGAAGAAGATTTCATCCCTTTAAAAGCTCATCCAGCTTAAACCCCCTTTTCCTTTAATTCCTCCCAAAAGTGAATCCGAAATAGCCAGGATTTACGCCAACGGGAAAAACGGGGATCTGTTCCAGTTCAACTGATGTTGCAGCTCTAAAAGAGGGGTCACACAAGGGGAGAGCAACCGAACATCTACAAGTCTGCTATCGCGCCTTAAATGTCTATGTCAGAGCAACAAAAACCAGTTACGCAGTTAGTGAACCACATGGACTTTGGAAATGCAGCAGGTAAAACAATATTAAATCCGGGGTCCCCCGGAGTTTAAAAAGGTGCTGATCTCTCCTTTAACAAAACCCTTTCAACTACATCCTAGGGGACCGGAGGCGAGGTGATTGAATTTCACCGGCCCACGGGGTTTCCATCCGCAAAGTCAAGACCTGCTCGACCCAGGCAAATTGCAGATACATAGATACACTTAAAGGGAAAAATAAGCGTAAAGTGGTATGCAGAAAGTCTTTTTGTGGTGTGCAGATAGACCTGACCCAGACCTACCAGGAGAACCCTCCGTTTTCGAGTCGTAAAACCGTGTTTCATTTTTTGAAAGACCGGGGCACCCCCTTATTTTGGGTTTTTCCCCTTTCTCCGTTCAGGTCCGTCACAGGATAATCTCTGATACTTCGCTCTCCCTCTTTTTCCCCCCAGCCTTTCTTGCTGCTCTCGATCCCCCCTGGGATGATTTCCCCCGGGAAGGGGAAGAACCGGGAAATGGATTTTTTCCACACCACGGGGACCCCGGGGGCTCAGCGGGTCCGATCTACTGTAATTGAGCCCCGAAGTCTCAAAGATCTCACGGGGCCCGGGGACCCTGAGTTTTTCCCCCCCAAAAGAGACTTCCACATCGCTGAGACCATGGATTTGGTCCCGTCACACAAGGGTTTTGTAAATATTTTTGTGCCGGGGTTTTTGTTTCTGATATTACTTCTGTGTTTGGGGTATACCTCAAATGCTTGTCTCTTTTTTTCTCCCTCTTCAGCACCACGCTATTGATTGTTTGTTATTGCGGGAAAATCCTGATTGGATGGGGGTCACTTGGGCGGCGCCGAGTTTTTTTTTTAGGGGTGCTGGCCCCAAATCCTGCCCCCCATCTGGACATTCATTGGGTTTTTCTGCCCCCTGGACTCTCCAAATTTAGACGTTTCTTTTTTCTACATATCTTTTCCCCACCGGGGTATCACCCCCATGCCATGGAGCACGGGCCTTTTTGATCCTTTGGAAATGCAGTTACTTTTCTGCTCATTGTTTGATGTTGGCCGCTTTTTTTGGGCCTTTTTGTTGAATGTTGGCTGAGTCCTTCTCAACCCACCTGCCCCCCAAAAAGGGTTCCCCCTTTTTGCCCGCACATTTCTGGGGTACCCCCCCCAGATTTTTCCCTTTTTTTCCTCCTTTTTTTAACCCGAGGGGCATTTTGGGCCCTTTGTATAGGCCTTTTTGTTGAATGTTGGGCTGATCGTAATATCTCAGACCCACCTGTTCCCCAAAATCGGTCTCACCCTTTTTTGTCGCACTAGTTTCTCGGGTTCTCCCCAGATTTTTTCCCTTTTTCCCTTTTTTTTTTAAACTCCTGATGGCTAGTATTGGGAAACATCCCTCAATTAAAGGGATTCAACGTGCCGAAACATGACAAGTTTTTTACTATCTCCACAAGCAGAGGTCCCGCATTGCGCATCAGGAGCCCATTGCTACTACCCACTTTCAGGGTTTCCGGAATAGGTTTTCCCCTCCCGGGTAATGCATAACCCCTCCCCAAAAACAAAGGGGGTCGCGATATTCTTTTTATAAATCATTGCCGGACAGGGCCTGGATGTTTTGTCGGGTACTGACACACTTATCGTTTTCAGTGTGTATTCAGGGGCATCACACGTCGCCCAAAAATACACCCCTAACACAGGTCTTTCCCTTTTTTTCTCTAAAACATTTGGGTGCCCTCACGGGTTTTTTCCAGGGGGGCAACTTTTTCTCGTGTGATTTAATCTGGCGTTAAACCCCTCAAAGGGAAACCCCCGGGGTTTGCTCTACCATGACGTTGACTCCCTTGGGGAGGGTCCTAGAATTTCCCCTGATATGCAACTATAGATATTTTTGGTCTCCTTTACCCTAATGATAGAGACACACTTTTTCTCCCCCCCACATAAATCTTATAGTAGGAGATTAAATTTTTCCCCGGGGCACTCCCTTCTCCCCCGATCTTTCCTTCATTGGAAAAATTATACACTCAAACCCCGCTCCGTGCATTGTGATTTTAAATTCCCTTTCCCCCCACAAAAGCCCCCTTTTTCCCGGGAAAATTTTAACGAATCTCGTTTTCTATTCTTTGCCTCTCGGGCCCTTAAAAAAAGAGATTTATCTTTTCCCCCCTGGTGACCTACATACACTTCCCCCCCAAATTTAAAAGGGAAACTTTTAAAGGCTGTCCTGCGTGGGGCCTAATTTAAAAAAAAAGGGGCGCGACTTAAGAGAAGAGGTCGCACAAATTCAAACCCCCGTGCAAGGCTGAATGATTTTGAAGCACCCAGAATCACGGATTGGAATCAACCTCAGAGATTTGACACCCCCCCGCCATGAGGTCCTCAGTAATGGAACATAAAAATAAATGCACTGCCAGCTTTGCTCCAGCCCTTTTTTTGTGGACAATAAACCCGGTAGGTGCTTTGGGCCCCTGCTTTGCGCGATAAGCGAGCCCTTTGTTCATCCCCTTCCATCAAAAACTCGAGTGGGGGCCCCCGGTTCCCCACCAGGGGAAACCTGAAAGAATTCCACTCATACATACTGGATTATACAATTTCCCCCCTCCCGATGGCGCTGCGGGGCCAAGGGTTTTGGGGTAAACCTACAACACTATCTTTCCCCTACTGCTTGCCCCCATTTGACCCCGATCCCCGCCCCCCTGAGGACCGTTTGGGCCCCGGAAGAAATAAAAGGGCATATGGGCTCCCGGGAAAGTACGGCCCGGGTGGCACACTGCTATCTTCTATAAAAAAACCCCGGGGGCGATCTCGGTCCCCCCTCTTAAAGCTTTCAAGAGTATCTCAGGGGTCTCGTTCGATCCGTTTTTTGCGGCCTTTATTTCTGTAATACCTAAGGGGGTAAGGGTCCCAACCAGCCCAAATTTTCCCCATTTCCTCAAAATAAGATGCAAAAACCTTTGCCAAAATGATTCACTCGGTTTGCCCCCTTTTGGGTTCGCTTATACACCTTGACCAGGTTGGGTTTTTTCCCCTCAGGGGGGGCGAGGGATAACACTTGAAACTTCACCATCCTTTTAAACATATCCATTCTGTCAAACTTCCCTGCGTCTTTTTTCACTGGGGCCCAAAGGCGTTTTTACCCCCGGTTTATTGGTCTTTCTTTCATGGGGTAATAAATCTGTGGGCTGGGGCTGGGGAATGCTGAATCGAATATTTGCCCTTTACCACTCTCCCAGTGCAAATTTAAATAAACGGGGGCCTCTTCCCTTCGTGATAGGGAATGTACCCGGCAGGATCCCCCTGTCTCCTCTGCTCTACATATTGGCAATGGAACACCCTTTTGCAAACTATTAAGCGGGTGTTTCTATTGAGGTACCAGTTGCTGACCCACAAGTGAAGTGCTCGGGGGTTGCAGACCTGTTACTTACCCTTACAGAGCCCCTGGATCATTCCGGCAGCACTTAGAACCCGCAACAATATGGCCCTTTAGCCAGCATAAAATTAAATGTCCAAGATGTTGCTTTAACCCCTATGTGTCAGCGACCTTCGCGGCAGTTGAGGTCCTCCTTCCCCTTTTTCCCTGGTCCACGTCTTTCCTTTAAATATTTTGGGGGGGGGATATCCCCGCACCCCTGAAAAAAACCTATGAACTAAATTTTGCGCTATGTCACACTTGAGTTGTGTTTTTGAAATGGATAAGAAGGATTTTGGGGGGATTGGGCATATTTTAAAATTATAAAAATAAAGTCCCCCCAGCCTTCTTTACCTATTTCAAACCATCCCCCAGTGCAAACCCAAGCTTTCTTCATTGCCCTCCCAAAATTTATCTCGGAATTTTTATGGGCCCCGAAACGCCCAGGTGGGTATTTTATTCTCACTAGGCCCAAACAGAAGGGGGGCCTCGCTCTTTCCCCTCTTCAACATACTATCCGCAGCAACAATTTACCCGAGTTCTGGACTCTTTCTCTAATTATCTAAAAAAATTTGGGTACAGCTTGGTCGCTAATATAGGGGTCCCATGTCACATTACCCCGGCTTTCAGCTTATTCCAAAAAAAAATTGTTTTCCCGTGTTCCGTTGGTGACTAGGACCCTATTTTTGTTTGCAGAAATATCATCAAAATGATTCTTTTAGCCCCGGGGGCCCTTGTAACCTATGTTAGGCAACCCCGGGGTACCGAAACAGTGGAAACAGCGCTGATTGGGGTATTGGGGCTTTCCCTGCCTTCTACAGTTTTTAGGAAGGTGCTTGCTGAGACCTCCCTTAAGCCTTACCAAGACCTTGTGGGTGACTCTACAACAACAAATTTCTCTAAGTTTAATTTCTACCAACTTAGAAGTCTATATGCTGCCCTCAAGTTCCCACTGGACTTGCATAGGCCACTTACGCCGTTTGAGGAGTGGTGTCTGCAGGGCTCCCCTGGGGCACGTGTCCTATCAAGGATCTATGGTCTGTTACAGCCACCTGCAGTGGGTGAATTTCCCTTTCAGGCGAGTTGGGAGAGGGAACTGGGAAGGACCATCGAGACGGAGGACTGGGGGAAAATATTCTTCCTTTCTCACAAGTCATCCGTCTCAGTAAAAGCCCAGGAACTCAATTACAAAATTGTTACGTGCTGGTACAGAGTCCCGGCACTTTTACATTCTCTCTACACGGGAGTCCCAAACATATGTTGGCGATGTCAAGCAAATGTGGGTACCATGTCCCATGTCTGGTGGGGCTGTCCTGAAATTCAGCCCTTTTGGATACAAATTTTAGAACCTATACACTCAATTACAGGGCTGAAGCTCCGAAACTATCCTGCTGTTTTGCTCCTTTTTCAGGTCCCTCTCCCGACTCCCACTCTCAGGTCTCATCTTATTTCTCCTCCTGGCAGCTAAAATGGTCATCCCGAGATTATGGAGGTCCACAGTGAGACAGTCTGTCTCCTCCTGGCTGCGAGAGGTCCATGTTCTACAGCGCATGAAAGAGCTTAGAAATGATTCACCACAATTAGAATTAAGATATCTTCAAATCTGGGAGGACTGGTTAGTCTTCTATCAATCTGATCTATACCGATCCTCTTTTTGAAGATGCCTCTTTTATCTCCCCCCTCGTGCTCACCGTTTGCTTGTTGGGGATAGGGACGGATTGACAAAATCTGACTTTCTTTCTTTCCGGTGTGACCGACCGGCCCATTTCTTTTGGATTTATTGTTTTTTTTTCTATTACTTGTTGAGCTCCAACCTGTTTTGCATTTGATAATGAATGTGGCTAAATGTTATAGCTTGTCAAACTAGGCTACCGAATCTGTGTATCATTGAATCTGACTATGAGGGGCTCTCAATATTCGAGAACACACCCAGACTGATTGTGTCTTAACGACTGGAGATTTCAGTTTGAATCTTGCTCCAAACGTGTTTGATTTCTGTCTGATCTATGTAACGCATTTTCGCGATGTTTGATAGGTGATCTTTGTTATCATGTGTAATACGATTTGCATTCATACTGTTTTTAATAAAGCTCTTTTTGAATTTAAAAAAAAAAAAAAAAAAACCAACCGAGACCAATTGCGCAAGTACAACCTCCTCTCCATTCTGAACAGAGACTCTGGAGCCTGCTTTCAAGTGCAGGTCACACTTCAGGCATTTATGGCATAGCTTATTGATATACCATAAATGTCAGATATGGCAAAACCCCTTTAACGGAAAAAAATGTTTTTCTTTTTTTTTTTCTGCGGTGGTTAAAGCATTAAATTTATTGATATTTCCTGGTTATAAACAGCAGGAGTCTGCTTTAACTTAACTGGCAGAACCATTTCATATTCTCTTTTCCTGATCCTACGATGGCATGGAAAGTTTTTTTTTCATATCAAGCCAGTGGATTAAAGTAATATTTTTTTTATCAAGCCCAAGTCCACTACTTGTATGCGAGCATCTGAATTCTAATTAAGAATGTATCCTAAGCAGTTTATGAAGTATGCAGATAATGTATTAACCAGAGAACAAGTAGAGCTGTATAGCCAGAATGTTCTGCTTACAGGCTTAGGAGTTGTATGTATGTATTTTTTCAGCAGTGGCTGTATTGAGGCCTAAAGATTGAAGAGCTGTGCTCTATATTCCTGAAACCAGTATCCTGATGTACAGAGCAATAGGAATTGGGCAAACATTCTTTTGGATTACATTTGCTGTATTCCTTGATTATACATTTTATGTGCCAGACATTTTCTGTGTTTTGTGTATACATACACACACACACACACACACACACACACACACAGTACTCCAGTCGATACCACCAGGATGTTAAATCCAGCCAGAACATGGTGATGCCTGGGCCTTGATCTTAGTCCACACCCATATTTTGTGCGTGGTAAATTATCATTTTTAGCAAAACCAAATCCCTGCTGCACTTCACTGTCAAAATGTGAGATACCCACAGTTCAGTTGCACAGTGAAAATATGTGATATTATGGTAGGATTTAAAAAAAAAAAAAAAAAAAAAAAAAAAAAAGGATCTGAATCCTCAGTATCTCTCAATAAAACAACAGTAGAATATGGCTGTGTGCACGAGACCTTATCAGATGTATTAGGCATAAAGGAATATACAGTGATTGCTTAATTTCATCTTCAAATACCCCCTCGTAGAACAGGTCTGACCATACAATAGGTTGATGCAGATGCTAAGCATAGGGTCTTCAATGATTAGCCACATTTGCAGAAATTGCATTTCCCAATCTGCTGCCCAGCCACATGGCCATTGTCAGTACACAGATGGAAAGTGGTCTGCCTGCCAAAAAGTCATTAGAATTAGCTCTTGCCAAAAGTGGCCAGCAAGTGCTCATTTGCCTCGCAAATGTGTAATGTAATAAGCCAGGGGGTTTATGAAGGGTTAGTTGGGTGGTGGGGAGAGGTCCCGATTTCAGTAATTGTATCTACTTCTTGTCGAATGGCTACAAACAGTTACTAGGAACAGTTACACTGCAATTCTGTCAAGCAGCAGAAGTGAAGCTAAAAGGGAGATATGTAACTATACTTTATGTAAAAATGGTAATAAAAAAAAAGTTTGAATAAATAATACTTGTTGGATTCTACCGTTGAAAATGGAGTCGTCTGATGCTGTTTTCAACACATTTCATGTGGATTTTGGTTCTTTTTTTCTGGCGGATTCAACCAGAAAACAAGTCTCATTCAGGTTTATGGGGTTTTGAACGCAAATCCGCATCCATTTGTCGTTTTGGATACGTATCTGCACATGGAAAAATGATGGATGAACCAGTTTGTTTTTTTAACTCTTAAAATCCGATTGAGAATATATGCGCTGTGTAAACTAACAACGTGAATTTTCTATTAATATCAATATGGATGACTTTCAGTTTTAGACGAGTATTTCAAGTCGGAATCCGCTTGCATTCTGAATTGAAATACTCGCCGTGTGGACGGAGTCTTCGGACAAATTCCCAATTCTGGATTTGTATTTTTTTTTACTTTAGGAGAAAAAAAAAAAAACCAAGAAAAAAAACACAACATTGACAATACATTTAAATGAATTCAAATATTTCCTTTTTTTAAAAAAGAAAAAAAAAACGGAAAAAAAAAAAAAAAGACACCTGTCATCTTGTTTAGCTATTCAAATCTTGTTTCGTTAAAATATACTGTAAAACTGGGGGGCGGGTATAGAGAGAAACGCAGCAGCTTGAGGAGAATAGTAGAAAGAGTAACCAGTCCGCTCCCAACTCAGCTTAACTGATAGCTCTCATACACAAACAGGTGAGGAGAGTTCAGATGGAGGAGGGGGAAAAAGCCACGGCCAGGAGACACAAATTCAATGTGCATACCCAGTTCAGTTTTAGGGCATGTCCCCACGGCACGGGTCTGTGGACGGTTTTTCAGGCAGTTTGCGGTTTTGCAGACCGCCTGAAAAACCGTCCGAAAATTAGCACAATGGGCTCCTATGGAAAACCCGTGCTGCAGTCCCCACTGCAGGGGTTTTCCGTCCGGCAGTTTTTCCGCCCGCAAAACATTCTACAAGCATATTCTTTCGTCCAGTTTTCAAACGGACTCTGTGCTTGTGAATGTGAAGGGGGCCGGCCGCAAAACAGGACAAATACCGGTCGGATAAACAGACCGGTATTTGTCCCTTCCGTGTGAACGTGCCCTTATAGTGTGTTTTAATCTGCGACGTTGTAGCGTTTCAAGTTAAAACTCACTTTGAGACAAGGCTAAGATGACTTATTGCGCAGGCAGCATGCACGAGCTCACACGGGCTCTTTAATGATGAAAAAAAAAAGTTACATTTTTGTATCGTTAACAGATATGTATCTGTTTCGTTTCTTTTCAGCAATATTTTTCAAAACAAAAAAATTTGACTGACAAAAACACAACAGATACAAGATCAAAAATGGATACAATACTTGAAGATACAAATGAATGTTCTGTACTAACCATTCCCTTACTGGTAATTGTTTAACAATGTTTTAAAGTATTTATATGCCGGGCATACATACTGGGAGAACCTATTATTTTTATGCTCTTGTTCACAGATTTGAACTTCCTTTCTTCCTATCAAATAAAACCATTAGCCAGGAAGAGGTGGTATTTGCTAATATATTTCAGTTTTGGACAGCATAATTTTTTGGTTTCTATGGTTTAGGCATTGTTCACATTGGAGCCATGACTGCTATGTGGCTTTTTTTTTGTCGCTGTAATGGAATTTCCATCAGGATCTAGTTATTTTTCTCAATAATAGTACAGCAGAGTGCTATTCTCGCTGTCAAAAATTGCCAAAATCAGTGATGAAAGGTCTAAATGTCATTAAAGACCTAAAGGCTTGAAGTATGCATAGTTAAATGAATAATAACACATTGTTAACCCCACCTCACCCCTCTATAGGCTTTTGAGCTGGTTTTTCAGATTTAAAAAAGGACTAGCTTTTTATATAGTTTTATTATAACCAAAAGTCTTTAATGCAGCTAGTCACGAGTTAAAAGCACTGAGTAGCAGTAGCATAGCACTGGTCTGTATATTTTCATAAAGTACAATTATGACAACTCCAGAAGAAGAAAAAAATAGATTTGACTACATAAAATTTATTGTTTCCTTTTATAAAAAGTTCATAGATTCAGCTCCTATAAATTCTGACATTTCAAGAAGCAATGCATTCAATATTGAAACCACTCCTTTGCTAATCTAATTCATAAATACTGTTGTGGATTGCATTTCAGGATTGTTTTACATTGTAGGATTACTAATGTCATGGTAATTTGTGACAGTCTTGTGCCAGTCCAGACAAATTAATATTAAGGAGTTCACCTTTCTTTATATTAAAAAAAAATTAGTTATCTACAAATTCCACTATTTTTTCTTTATTACTTCACCACACACATCAGGAGATCAAAACTTATAAGATTAACGCCTTCACTTGGAGCAATTAAAAATAAAAATGTACATTTAACAATCCTCCTGACTTTTTCCTTTAGTAGTTTGGCTTTTGAAATTCCCAAAAATATCAAATTAAATATATCAGGCGAACACTTGCTTTTTTACAGTTTCCAAAAAAAAATAAAATCCTATTTGCATTTACAGAATTTGCAGGGTGTAATTGCGCTGCAATGTGCCCAAAGTACGCCCCGCAAATACAGTAACATCATAGCACTCACGGATTTTTCAACGTATTCCCTGGCGTGTACTGTGCGCCCATAACAAGAAGTGACATGTCACTTCTTTCCGGCGCTTACGTGCTGGAGAAAGTGAATGGGAGCGCTGTTGAAAGTTTGCAGTGCCCAGCGGATACTTTCAATAGCAGGCGTATAGCGGCCTTAAACTCATGCCAGAATATTTACGTTTTTATTAGCACTTTAAGCTGCAAAAATACTTTGTGATGCAAATGTGTGTGTACACACACATATAAATTAATAAACATTTAAAAACATCTGATTAATATAGAGTTAGATTTTTTGCTTATGTATGTGCCCATACATACACACACATGGAGTCAATATATAATTATATGTGTATGTATAAACACATACATTTTGTGTATTCTTGTAGCTATCGTTGAGGCCAGTGACTGACAAATCTGTTTCTATTGGTTTAGATCTGTTGCATGGCAAAACAATATTAGAAAAAAGCAAGTGTTAACACAGATCGATGTTAATTGGAATAAACCTGGGGAGAAATGAGAAAAATGGGAAAAAAAAAAATGTGATTGTGTACTCCTTACTGGAGCAAATCTCCACCACATATGTAATATGGATGGTAACATAAGATGTGACTGTAGCTCCTAAGACCATAAATTGACTTTTAAAATGGTAGGAAGCGACTTCTGTCTAGAACACCAGTTTACAGGCATGTACAAAATTAGCAATCTACATAAATTAATAACTGGAGTTCCTTAGTTCATCAGGTGCAGAAGAATTCCAGTTTTTTTTCCTCAGGGTTTTGCTCTTTGAAAAAAAATCTGTAATAAAAAAAATATATATATCAGTCCAAAAAGAAATAAATATCATCTTCAGACTTATTAGTATTAAAAGGCAAAGCATACCTTTAGATAATTTTTAAATACTTTAGCATCAGGTTGTTGAAGTACTTGACAAAATTCCTGGTAAAAGATAAATAGACACCGATATAAGAGCACATCTTACTCATATGTAACTGTCTCAAGAATGAAGGTGGTGGGGGAGTATAACAAAGAGGACCTCACCTAATTTTTATTTCCTCTTTTACAGAGAAAAAAAATTAGAGACGCATTATGGAAGTATTACTTAAAGAGGATTTGCCAAGAAGTGTCTTATCTGCTAAGAAGCAATAGTAAACAAAGCATACTGAGCTGAGAGCCGTCAGAGCACAGAGCCATGCATAAGGGATCGTGTGCAATGTTCACTCAAATAATCACACTACAACTAGTGGATTCTGTATACAAAACAGAACATATTTCTCCACAGCCCCTTCACGCTTCCTCTCATCAGATAAGTGTGCTCTGCACAAGCCCGGCCAGTTCAGCTCCTGTCACTCTGCCTGGTCGTATCTAATGCAAGCTTTTAAGTAACTAAGGGCAGGTAAGGCAGCGTGTAGCTCTCTCAGGCTGCTATTTTTTTAAATCACATATATTTAGATAAGTGATTAAATAGCCATTTTGGAGGATCCCATGTCAACATTACATCGTGGCAAAACCCCTTTAAATGTTCAATGCTAATTACAGCCATGTGCATAGTCCCCAACATAAATTAAATGTTTACCACAGGTACCTGTCATTTCCTTGACAGTTTTTAGGGTCATTTAATGCATGTTAATGACAGTCTAGTTGAAACTTGTTTTTATTCTGCCTTACTCTTAATCCCCCTAAAGAAGCAAATCTTTGTTTTCGGTACTTCCACACAGTGCGTTATTTTGATGTGTTTTTGTACAGAAATGTACAACATTAATTGCTGTACATTTCGGCACAAAAAAAAAAACCTGCAACCAAAAAACGCAGTTGCTTATGAATGCACTCCTAAGGCTGCTTTCACACAGCGCAGTTTTAACTGCCTTTATTACCATCAAGCTTCTTGCACTTATCTAAATGGTTTGGAAAGTGAGTAATCAATTATTGTGTATGTAATCCACCAGACTTCAAACACAGTTATTGATTACTTACTTGAAACACCTTTCTGAAAAATTTAGACCACTGAAAAAAGCTTGTGGTAATAAAGGCAGTTTCATTGGAGCGCAGTTAAAACTGCACCAAAAGGGTGTGTTCACGCTGTGCGTTTTTGATGCATTTTGTGCGTGGTTTTTTTTTTGTAGAAATGCACAATAACTTATGCTGTGCATTTCAGCAAAAAAAAAAAAAAAAAAAAAAAAAAAAAGCACAAAAAAAATACCCAAAGGGTATGTACACAGGGGGTCTTGGGTCCGTGCGAACATACGCTTTTGTGATGCGTATCTGGGTCCATCTGAACGGACCCAGATATTCATCTAACAACGAGCAGTGTGTTTAACACTGTCGGCAATGTGAAACATGTATCGGTGTTCACACGAGTGATCGCTGATGCATGTTTGCATCGCGTCTGTTCGATCTGTCCTTTGGATCCGCTCCAAGAATTGTGAACGCCGATACATGTTTCACATTTCCAGCAGTGTTAAACACATTGCTCATCGTTAAATGCGTGTCCAAGTCCGTTTAGACGGACCCAGACACGCATCACAAAAGCATATGTTCACATGGACCCAAAACGCCGTGTGAACATACCCCAAGTCCTATCCTGTTGCTTGGAATGACCTCTGAAACTACCAATTGGCCGCAACTGTTCAATCTTAATCAATCCAAACAATAAACCAGAGATGCCCCAGAACCTTCAATGCTGGAGTGGCAGTGCGAGTACAAAGATGCTATCAGTTATTCTATTGATGCTATGAGGGCCTAATTCCTTTATTTTTTGTTCCGTGAGGGACCAGACTGCTATGCTTGGTGTTCTAAGTATATTCGTTTTAATTAACCCTTTAAGGACTGGCCCATTTCCAGTTTTGTTTTGTTTTTTATTCTGGCCTTCCAAAAACCATAACTATTCTTAGTCTCGGCTCCCATCAGCATGTACTGGTTCTAATTGCTTGAGACGGTTTCATAAACCCTTTAATAGCACAGTGACAATTAGGGTCTTGTCCATTAGTTTATTATAAAAAAGGTAGTACTTAAAGAGAACCTGTCACCTAGTTTATGCCACCCTTGCTGAGGGCAGAACAAGCTAGTGTCAGACCTGCTGTTTCCAGCGCTGTGTCCCTTATTCTGCAAGATGCTGTAGTTTTTGTGTATTTAATGCTCAAATCTACAGTTTTCAGCCAGAAGAGTCATTTGAAGAGTCATTCAAAGAGTCAGTTTTTTTCAAACACCGCCCATCTGAGGCTAGCCACGCCCACCTCAACTGATAAACCTATTACTTTGAATAGGCAGAAACATGTGAATAAATGTCAGTGGGCGGGGCTAGCCTTTTGGTGGGCGGGGCTAACACCTACTCATAAATAAGATTTGAGGGGTAAATGCTCTAAAACTGCTGGAATAAGGGACACAGCGCTGGAAAGTATGTCTGTCACTAGCTTGTGCTGTCCTCAGCAAGGGAGGCATAACCTATGTGACAGGTTCCCTTTAAAGAAAAAATACCTTAACTCACCTGTCAATCTTGGGCTTTGTTCACACCTCTTATTCACTATTGGCAGATAACTCCAATGCAGTAAATAACCAGTTGTGAACCCAGCCTTACTCTGTTCCAGAAGCACTGTTGCTTCTCGCCCATGAGGTCACTGGCATTAGCATTCCCTACCTCTATGAATGACAGTCGACTGCTCTGATTTCATTTGATTGATAAATTTGACAAATTGGCCGGAAGCAACTTGAGTAGGTCATTTACACATCACAGAATTTATGGTGCATCATTGGACAACATTATGCATATCAAAATAATAAAAAGCCAATAAAAATGAAATAAAAATACACAACACCGCAACTTACTTGAATAATTTCTGGTGCCACTTGCAAAGAAGGCAGATATTCTTGCTGTAGGTACTGGATGCATTCCGGTCCCTGAAGAATAAATATTAGATTAGAGGCTTAAAAATCTATCACACAACTATATTACAAAATAGTTTTAAAACTGGCTTTAGTGGTAAAACGCAATCCGTTTCCATTATGGGAAATACAATGGTGGCCACTTCCCAATGTTCCAAATACAAACTCTCCCCTAAACCTCCCCCTTCTCCCCCCGTTCCCATTATCATCATAGTAATCTGGACACATTTTTAGAGTCTGTGCTGTATAAAGGTGCATTTCCATTCGAAACATTATGCCATAAGATATGGGGTCTGGCTCTGGGACTGCGAATGGTGTTCCCTGACCTGTATTTCTTCCTAGTGAAGTAGCACTTTGCTGATGCATCTCGGGACACAAGAGGCCACTTCTCTCTTAGTTATAGATCTGTATTAATAACCAGTGCTCACTTTGTCAAGAGGAATAGAGGTTCCCCATTCTAGGCAATGGTGTAGGCTCAAGGGTCACACCCAAAATGATTAGACTTGTGACATAGAAGCATGCACACAACATCAAACTGTATGTAATAAAGACATCTCAAAAGCTCACCCTTTTTAGGTAGATCGTTTTCATTGTAACAGCACATTCTGACAAAGCCTGGATATTACAAGGGGGAGAAAAAAAAAAAAAACACACACACTTAGTGATCATCAATATAGAAATGAAAATTTTTAAACTAACAATGACAATTTTGTGTCTAACAGGAAAAACAAAGTAACAAATAATAAAGATGATCAGTCATTTCTCAAATAAAATAAAAAAAATGCTACCCTTAAAAATCGCTTTGTAGCAATTCTCTTGTGCTGTGCTTTTCCACAGGTTCCTTGAGAACATAAAAACAATGTGGTCTTGCAAGTTATAGCACATGTAAACCTACTGGAGCTCAAAGGCATAGCACAGCCCTCACCCTCCCGCTCCTTACCACAGCTGCAGCGCTGGGTGTCATAGACCCAGCGATCGCAGTTGCGGGCAGCAGCTCAGGCACAACGGCTGGGATCAGAGGATCCCAGTCATTGAGCCCTCTAGATAACATAATCGCACCTCCTACCCTACTGCCTGTACTAGGCCACAAGTCTATCGCTATGCTTATGGCCCAGTAGACTCAGAAAGTGGTGACTCAAAGCAGACGTTGTGATGGCATCGCGCCGCCTGCTCAGGATTGAAAGAGGTTTGGCAGTTTATAGGTTTTTTATTTTCAATAGAGGTGACTGTATACCTACTGGGGGAGCCTAGATACCCAATTACTAGAGAGGGCTCTACATATCTACCTAATAAAGGTTAGTTTATATACCCTTTGCACCTACCTACTAGACAGGGCCCTATATATCTATCTACTGAGGAACCCTATGTACCCACTTAAGGTGAGGGCCTTTATACCTGCCGACTGGGGAAACCTTCTGCACCTGCCGACTGGGGAGACCTATTGAGGGGGCCGCGGGGACGGCCGGCAAACCGACCTGTATTTGTCCTGTGCAGTGGGAACGCACCTTAAGGGTACATTCACATGGTGCGGTTTAGTTGCATTTCTATTCCAGTTATTTTCTTGCACTACTGCACTGCAGGGAAACTGCAGTGAGTAGTCAAATATTGTGCCTATACTCTTCAGATTTTAATCACAGTAATTACTTGCAACACCTTTCCAAACAATAAGGGTATGTTCACACAGCGTACTTTGGCATGCATTTTCACGCCAAAACAATGTTCAAGTACACTCAGACTAATGTAGAATACATGCCGTCATTCAGACGACGCGTATTTAACTCTCGTATTTCTACGTGCGCCTGAAAGAATTGACAAGTCAATTCTTTTAGGCATATACGCGCTGTATAGAAGGCCGTTATCTGTCACGGAGGAATTGCGTGTCAATCGTGATGAAACTCCTCCTAAAGGAGACTGCAAGGAGCTTGCTGCTAATAAAAGCAGTTTCATGGCAGTGCAGTACCGCAACAGAAAAACCACCCCAAAAATGCTACATGTAAATGCAACATAAAGAACCTAGGAAGAGATTATTGTTTTCATTTTATTTAAAAACACAGCTTAATTGCATTAGCAATAAACTTACCAAAATGGTTTGGGCATCTGCAAGATCAAATGTAGGCTTTAATGGGGCAAGGAAGCAAGCAGGAACAATATGTTTGTAGACAAAATCTGCAAAGCCACCCAGTCCATCTTTGCCACCTGTAATGGACAGAAGATTTATTTTTTTTGTAAAACAAAACAAAAAAAAACAACCCACAGAATTAGAGAGTGTCTTATGCTAAAGTTTTTACCCCAAAGTTCAACAAGCTTGGAAAGGATGATAAAACAGGTTTTTTGAGCAATAGGATCTGGGTAGTCTACAGCCCCTTGGATTACAGTGAATAAAACACGTTCCACATTCTCAGCACCTAAACACAAAAGATGAAAAAAAATTGGTTAAGTTCTGCAAAAGGTGCTTGTACACAATAGGCCTCATTTATCAAAACGGGCTAACAGGAAGACTGTCAGCCATAGCAACCAGAGCAGTTTAAAAAATGAAAATTAGAGCTCGGTCTGTCTGTTGCCCATAGCAACTCATCAGTTTTGATAAAGGAGGTCCAATGTGGTCCAACACCATTAAATGCCACAAAGGCAAAACATACGAGGTCCACCTCTGTTTCGCAGCAAGTACAGGTAAAGTACATGGCTTTTTGCACTTCCCTTGTACTTGCTGCAAAATGGTGGTAATTCACAGGGGGGTGAGGAGGGAGGGGTGTGGGTTTGACCTGTGTACACAGGAAAGCATAGACTGGTAGTCAGCTGGGCAGGACTACTGGCCATAATAAAAAGCCTCAAAATGTATAGATACACAGGTTTCCATGTAAAAACAGGGATAGTATAAATGCAAATATTAAAGCGCCATTTACAGACTTTAAAATATGGTTGGATCAATGCCCACAATATACGTGAAATAAAAACTTATTCTGCAAGAAATGACACTAGAAAAATATATTCCACAAAATATATATTATTTTCTCAATACAAAAACAAACTACGCATTTCACATGGAACCTGCCACGCTTCCTCTGGAGTTAATGGTCATGTGTATAGATGTAACAGACCTGGGATTAAGCAAATTACATTTCTAGAATATTGCTGGTAAGCGACTATTAAATATCCAGAAATTTGCTTCTGGGGTTATTCTAAATATATCGACTAGTTTTAAACATGTAGGCAAAGGTATATAACGTATTACCAAATACATTGCAGTTCTGATTTTGCTTGAGCTAAAGCAAACTTTATCTTCTGTTTGTGTACACAATCTTCCCTAGGATACTGACCATCTCTTTCTGCTCTAGCTGCAGTGGCTGGGATGATTATGAATGGTGACAATCACTGCCTGCTGAGAGCTTGTTTAGGTTTTTTTTTTTTTTTTTTTTTTTATAAACTTTTAAACCTTTATAGCTGTTTAGCCTTCTGCCCGGCTGTTTATATCCCTATCTTAACAATCTACTACCAAGCTAAGCTAGTAATATGTCAATAACTGCTGTAGGACCACACACAGTCTGAACAGGAAGTAGGAACCTAAAGCTGGCTGTGAAGGGCAGGCTCTGTGAAACAGCATTGTGAGAACACCCCTTTAAGGACTAAACTTTCTGCTTTTCTTTTTTCATTGCCATTTCATTACGCCTTTATTAATATAGCTGTATAATCGCTTGTTTTTATGTAGAATTTTGAGGCACACGTCATCTGAGTATCTTTTACGATTTTAAAATGAGAACCTATGTTACAGACTCAAGTTAAGTCATGTCAAATTACTGTCAGAAATGTTAGGAAAACATATATATAGTTGTCATTAAAATTAACTTACAAAGGGAAATTTGCAAAATCACCGTATACAACTTAAAAATGGCCTCAGTCTCACAGTCTTACCTTGATTAGCTATCACTTCGTTCATCCCACTTCCAGTGACTGTTTGCAGAAAGGCAAAATAACTCCTACGTAACATTTGCTTATCGAGTGCAGCAGACTGGTCGTTCTCCTCAGATGGGCGGACTAACACCTCAAATATGGCATGAAGTAGCGGCATAAAGACTTGTTGAAGAAAAGGTGACACTTGTGCCTACAGAAAAGAAATGTATCAGCGTTAACATTTCTGGATAAAGCTAATGTAAGATGGTGGTGGGGAGCAAATCTTATCACTTCACAATCTGCCCAAGCAAGCCATAGTCCTTCTACAGGTGCTAAGGTAAAGGAGTTTTCCAACGTGGAAAGTTCCCCTGTGGAGGCAGACTCCTAGTTCACTATGAGCTGGTCTCAGAACAGAGAGTGGCCTGCGTTTGCACATTTCTCCCCATTGTCTTCTATGGCAGCTCCAAATATAGCTGAGCACGTGTGCTTGTGTATAGTTGGAGTTTCCATGGACATGAATGGGAGAAAGCTTTGCAAGTGCAGCCCTCTCCTCATTCACCAAGACTGGCTTGTTGCAAACTAGCAGCCTCCACAGGCGACTCTACCATGTGGCAAAACACCTTTAAGCAGTTTATGCAGGAACCCATAGGTCATGAATATCTCTAAACAAATAGCCTCATGAAAGGAGCAACCAAAAAACACCTTTGACTCAAGCGAGCAGGATCTAGGTTCCCAATGAATACAACGGAAAAGTATTTCATGGGAAGTACAAGATTCATGTCACAGAGGAAAGCGGCATGAGAGGGGGTAAAAAAAAAAAAAGTGCCACGTGACCCCATTACTGCATAGTAGCTAGGAGTAGCTTGTGGTTCTGGCCACCATACTATGGCCCTAGCAGAGATTGCTGAGCTAAAGCCCAGAAGGAAAAAGAGGATGAAGTGATGAGAGGGACACCACTTCTATACTCATTTGTCTTCAAGTATACAGATCACCCCCCCCCCCCCCCCCTTTTTGGCTAGTGAGGCTACCAGACGCCCAGACTGCAGCCACAGAGCAGAGGACCGAGTAACCAGCGAGATAGGCACTCTTCTGCAGTAGGCTTCCTAGCACCATTAGGAAGTAAGAATAATGTGTCAGCTAGGTGTAGACTACTGGATGACTATTGATTTAGCGCAAAACGGGTGAGGATTCTTATTAGGAATAGGCACCATGTAGATGTGTGGATTCTACTGTGCACTGATGAGAGGCAAACACCCCCATACAGCTGTATGCTGATGTATTAGCTGACATAGCACTAATGTGTGACTTGCATAATGATACATCCAATATGTGGTATTGCAGAGTCGCAGCTCTTTTCCCATGAGCCTTTTATAATATATTTCTATAAAACCCCTTAAAGGGTGTTCTCATCACAGACACTTATGGCATATTGATTGGATATACCATAAAGGTTTTCAAATGCGCAGGTCCTAGCTCTAGTACCCATACCTGTCTCGAGAACATGAGCACGAAAATCTACCTGCAGAATGGAGAGGAGGTTGTGCTTGCGTAGTACTCTCCATTCTGTTCTATGGGATTTTTGAGTACAGCCGAGTTCTGGGCTCAGCTGTAATTGGTACTCCCATTGAAATAAAACGCATTTCAAGACATAGCACATCTTCTATTTAAAGAGTTAAATAAAAAGCGGTGCTCTGTTCAGGATCTGCATTTTATGGTCAGAGTAGGGAGATTACAAACATCTCTTGCAATGGAGACCCTATGCAGTATTATACATTATTGTGTAATGTTTTCCCTATGGTAAAGCTGCAGAGAAATACAATACCAACATCTTTTCTCAAAGAGAAAAACTGAATGTGGGGAGATGCTTTGGGCTCAGAAATTTTATCAAGAACATTTATATTACGTTGGAACTGCCTACAGCAGGGAACTCCTTTAAAGGGTATTTTTTTTACCTAAATTCAAGTTCACTTTAAAATAAGAATTTGAGCTGTTCTCTTCAGGAAAGTAGTTTGAATTTTATAACTATTTTTTGCCACTACCATTGATTGTGATGGCAAATCTACCTTAGTCATACAACAATAGTTTTGCTGCCTCTACAGTAATGTTTTGCTAACAAGATTTTCAATTCAGTAGCTTACGAAATCTTGGTAATTCCCCCTATGGGATTTGTAAATTGTTATTTTTTTTATTTTAGGTGCACGGTAACCAAAAACAGCGGGAAAGGCAGTCTCTTTGGGGCTGTAACCAGAAGAGATTATTTGACACCACTGATGATAATGGTTATCAGTTTTAAGATACACCAGCATCCTATTTTCCTATGAAAGGTCTACTGTAAGAGTTCAATCCCCACTTCTGGTAAAAGTCTCTTGATGGTCATATCCTCTTCAGTATTACAATGGTCTCAGAGTAGAATATTTCAACATACAATGGTCTTTCCTGGGATACTGTAAGTGTGGTTTCAATATACAATGACACGGAAACCACTGATAGAAGGCACATATGAATGGCTGGAAGAGCATTATTAACTTCTGAACATTTTACTGGTAAAACGTCTGTATTAGTGAAGTACATGCACCGATTAGTAGCAGCGCCTCTACAATACAGTATGGCACTAAATGTTCTGTACTGCTTGTTAAATGTGCCAAGATGAGTATCTCCTTTGGACACCACATTTCGGTACAAATGTACCAAGATGATTTTCCGTAGTGAAACCCATTTTCTCATACCAAAAGCCTGTGGAAAATGAACTTTTATTCAAAATAATTTTGATATAAAATTTCAAATTATGAAGTTTTCAGAAAACAAAGTTATAAAGAAGCAAGAGCCAAAGTACATTCCAATTGTATATACGTACCTTAAACTTAGCAGTAATTTGGTTTATTAAAGGAATGAATTCTTGAAGGTCTTTTGCTTCACAGTCTTTTAGCATATGCTCAGAAGCCGTAGGGATAAAAGGAAGCACTTCTTCCTCTAAACAGATGATCATACGGTGCAGGAAGGTGCGGACACCTCCTCTGAGGATTTCCTTTTGAACAGGACAACTCAGAGCAGGTAAAAAACTTTGTAAACAGTCCAAATAGACTCCAGAGCAGCCACACTGCTTTACTGTCTGCTTATTGCTGAAAGCTTTACTTGTACGGCTAGAAGAGATAGAAGAACAGCACTCCATAGTAAGTGGTAACTACAGCACTACATAATAAAATCAGTATTGCAAAAAACAAAACATATCATGTAAGTATTCAGAAAAATATTTTTATAGTCACATACACCTCGTGTGTAGAGGAGACCAGCTGCCTCTGCTTTGGTTATACACTCCTTTCATTTGTCCTAGGGCCGTTTTCAATCAGAACAGAGTATAGCTGGAACATACCTGCTCTGAGTAAACCCAAGTGTAAAGTCCCATCTAAAAGGAGTTGCTTTGCCCTGGCAGATGGAATCAAAAATTGAAACGTACAATACACAGTCAAGTCACAATATTATGACCACTTCCTACTTTCAACATAGGCATTGCATAGCTCATGAAAGACAGGACGGAGTATGAGCTCGCTTATGCAATAGGCTGTCTTCGCACAATTCCCTCATTACCATCATCTGTAAAAAAAAAAGTTGATCAGATCTGGAAAAAGATTATTATTCGCTTTGGGGCCAAGGGTGGCATTATTTCTAAAACTGCACAGTTAGTAAATTGCTTGCATGCTGCTGTGGTGAAAGTATCATGAGGACAAATGGCACCATTTTGATTAAGTCAAGTAGAAAATGCAGAGCACCACATGCCACTGATATAAGGGGTGATTGTTGTCTACGAAGGGGCACAATGGTGACATGCTACAGTCGAGCAGCTTGCCTCAAATTATTTGGAGGGCTACCCGATGTGTGTCTAAAACAGTTCAGCAAATACTACTATGTATGGGGCTTAAAGTAAATGGATGGACACTATCTCTGCTAACAAAAAGTTACATTGGCAGAAATTGCTTAAATTTTCTCAGTAGTATCAGAATCGGACCCTTGATGATAGGCAAAGAGTTGCCCTCTCTGATTAGGTTTTCTGCTCCATCAGACGGATGAATACACTCTTACATGCTGACTGTCTTATTTGGGGTGGTTGGGATCTTCCAGCTAGACAGCGCAATGTTTCACATGGCTAGAAATGTCCGACATTCATAGGAAGCACATGACCAAGACTAAGTACAACCCTGGCCCCTTAATTCCCCACACTTGAACTCAATTGAGCATCTGTGGGACCACGTTGATCGTTGTGCTTGTTCTATGGAACCTCTCTCATGATCGTCGTGTTTGTTCTATGGAACCTCTCTCATGCACCCTCCCACTGCGGGATGCACTGCAGTCAGTATGGCTTCAAATTCCTGTGACCAACTACCAGGACCCTACGTGGCCCATCCAGCTACGGTCTGTGCTACACATGGGAGTAACTCGATATTACTTGCTGGTCATAACAGGGCTCATCTGTGTATACACAGCAATAAAGCACTTTAAAATAACCTACATTTTCACTACTGGCATTGCAGTATGAAAATGTGCTCAACTGTATTTGGAACTCCCATTTAAAATGTAGAGTTGTGTATGAGTGGTCATTTCCATTCATCATGGTTGCAGCACTAGCAAATCAAAGAATGTCATGGATGTGTGTGAATGGGAACACCCCTCTAAATTTGTTTCCAACTAAAATGGTTGGGATCTAACGTGGTTACGAGCAACCTGTGGGTTTGGACTGAAATACCATAGCTTTATCCAAAAAAGTAACAGGATCATCAGGTATAGTACATATGGATAATCTCTTTAAGGGACATAAAAATACAAGTCCTTAAATTTCTCACTATGAATCAAAATAATGAGGACCTGTGACATGTCTGTTTTAATATATACCCACTGCCTGTAAAATAATAATTTTGGAGCATCTTCTAAGGCTGTGTTCACACGGCTTATCTACGGCATAATTGCGGGGACGGATTTCGCCCGCCAGTCCGTGGTGTGCCGTGCAGTGGGGCGGGTGCCTGCAGCTCGCCGGCCCCATAGACATTCATTATCCATGGCGCGTATACCGCCGGGATAATTGACGCCACTTTCTCCCCGCTTGCCGTATTTCACGAGCGGGGAGAGGAGACGGAATCCACAGTTCTCTATGAACTGTGGATTACCGTATTGACTGGGACGGATTTCAGCCGTATTTCGCGCAGTTCGGAGCAAAATACGGGGTGAAATCCGTCCCAAAATAAGCCGTGTGAACATGGCCTAAATAGTCAATGGTAAGAAGAAAACGGCTCACCTCCTCCAACATGCAGCAACGCACTGGTGTAGTGCTATGGCCAAGTTCTCAGCACAGTTCTGGGCACCACCCCTCCTCAATTCAAAATGCAATAGGTAATGAACCAGCTTGTGGACTTTCTCCAAAGTAATGCTCTTGCAGGGCTTCTTAAAAACATCCAAATTTATTACAAATTTTTTAAACTCTTACAGTTTATTTTAACTGCAGGTTAGCAGACCGACGTGTTTCGGGTCACATGACCCTTACTCATGGTCTGCTAATCTGCACGATCAAGCTTGCACTGGGAGTCTCTCGTTTGTATTCGGCATAACTGCTGTGATCTTTTAATATGATTTTGATGTAATAAATTTTGATGTTTTTAAGAAGCCCTGCAAGAGCATTACTTTGGAGAAAGTCCACAAGCTGGTTCATTACCTATTGCAACATAGAATAAAGGTATGTTCACACAGCATACTGCAAGTATAGTACATGCATCAATACGCTGGGTGTTTTAGAAGTACTTCTAAAACACTGACTGCTGGCTCTCATTGACTTTCACTCTCCCCTGTGCGTAAATGCCGGGAAGAAGTGACATGTCAATTGATTTCCCCACCGCGTATTATACACTGGGGAAAACGTCGGGTAATCACAGCTCTCAATGAGAGCTATGAATTACCGTAATTGCGGGGGGGTATTCTTCATGCTTCATAATACATTCATAAACAATTCATATTACGTTGCTGGTAAAATAATAAAACCGGCATAAAGATAACAGTACAAATCACCCGTGTTTAAATGCTGCACACAGATTAGGAGGATCCCCTTTCACAGCTGACTCTTCCAACTCAGAAGCAAAAAGTTTCCTGAGCTGTCAAAAGTCATCATGCTGTCAGTCAAGAGCCAACTTGGTGGACATCAATCTCCCTTTTCTTAAAGGGCCAGAGCTTTAGTATGGAATTACATGTGAAAAGCTTTACTTGTCTTAATTATACATATTTGAGAAAGTGTTTCTATTTCAGTCTCCGTTTCCTTTTTGAGAGTTCGCAGGAGGGGATAGATCCTCAAAGTAGATGAAACATGTACCTGTAAAATGTATACACCACATGCCAAAATACCTGCAAGCGGTACATACCTTGCAAATCCCACAGCATGATTAAGGCAGTCTGCCAGAACGGTCTGTCTCTCCTCATCTTGCTCTACTATTAGCTTTTCCAGAAGAATTTTGAACTTTTCCATTAAAGGATTAAGAAGATTCCTCATGAGAATACTTTTTCGCTCGGCAGGATAATCGCTATTTACTATGAGTACACCTGCAGTCTCGTATATGAACAGCTGATCATCACTGCTTAGCAAAGTCTGGAAACCGTTTTCCTACACACAAAAAAAAAATTAAGACAATAAAAAAGTTCTTCGCTTTTGTTTGTGCACTAAAAAGCACCATTTAAAATATAACCTTTAGGCTATGTTCACACGGCTTATTCACGGCATAATTGCGAGACGGATTTCGCCCGCAATTACGCCGTGTGATCAGCAGCAGGGGCGGGGCACCATAGACATTCATTATCCATGGCGCGTATACCACCATGATAATTTACGTCACTTTCTCCCCACTCGCCGTATTTCGCGAGCGGAGAGAGGAGACGGAATCCATAGTTCTCTATGAGAACTGTGGATTACCGTAATGACTGGGATGGATTTCACCAGTAATTCGGGCAGTACTGCGCGAATTATGGGCTGAAATCTGTCCCAAAATAAGCTGTGTGAACATTGCCTAATTCTCAGATGTCTAAAAATTATTTACAAAAGACAAACATATCCATCAGAGTGAAGATATACTACAGTCCTAGGGAATGCTTTTACTCTCATATCAAAATTACAAAAAAATAGGGATATCAATCCAAGGCATAGCATAATTCGAAAACACACTAACCCTATCAAATGTAACCGAGTTTCGGCCATGCTTTATTGTGAGCATTATCTGGAACTACCCTGTGTGCATACATCTATGGCACATTAGGAGAAATTATATCCCCTGTTGAACCCTCGTATTTATAGTGAGGGGGAAACGCATCAGTATGGTTATATATTTTGAAGAACGGGATTGATATCTACTGTGAAGAACAGGTCATATAATGGTTAAATTTGCCGCTATCTGATCGTAAATCATATTTATGTGGTAGTTCTTTTTGTGGTACTAATTATTGGTAGAAGCATAGGGACTTATAGGGTGAGCCACCTATAGGTGGGGCTGACCTTTTCAGAGCGATCACTCTGTCTTCTTTAGGGATATATAAAGGTAATTTGATAGGGTTAGTGTGTTTTGGAATTACGCTATGCTTTAGATTGATATCCCTATTGGAATATTTGTATTCTTAATGTATGAGTAATAGAATCCCTATGGCTGTAGTATATCTTCACTAATGGATATTTTTGTCTTGGTAAATAAAATATAACCTTTATTCTCAGATGTCTTAAAATTAAATAGGGTTCTTTAGTTTCCTTAGCAGTGAATTTTAGTATTGAATCCCTAGACACTATACCAAAATTATATATAATATATATATATATATATAATATATATATATATATATATATATATATATATATATATATATATATATATATATATATTAGTGTATATGACTTTTTTGCAGCACATTGCATAAAGTAAACATGCTTTTTAGGGTTACTTTATGTGAAGAGTTTATCAATGGATGTTCTTTTAGAAAAACAAAAGTTATCTGATAAGTAACTTGGTTAACTCCTTAACGACTGCCCACCGTCTTTAGACGGCGGGCATTTCAGGTCGTTCGTCTGCAGCGACGTCTTTAGCGTACTACACAGCCCTGATCCCAGAGCATCTCCTGCAAGCATCGGGTAGCGGAGGAAACCTCTGCAACCCGGTGCTTTAACACTTTGATTGCGGCGGTGCGTTACCGCAGCGCAATCAAAGGGATCCCCTGCTCTGCCGGGTGATCGGAACGCCCGGTCACCCGACAGAGCTCGGGGAACGGCTGCACAGTCAGCTCTGGGGACCTAGAGTGGCCCCAGAGCGGTCTGTGTAACAAGCCAGGGACCTGGACGCACTGTGTGCTGTCCAGATCACTGCCTGTGTCAAAGTCACACATATTAAAATGTATTGGCATATATGAATATGATAATATATTACTAAGCTTTTAAAAAAAAAAAAAAATTGTAAAACAGTTCTCCTTTTAGGGGATTTTTAAAAAACAGAAAAAGTGTAAAAAAAAAATGAAAAAATAAAATAAAAATAAATATTTAATAAAAAATAATTGTGCATATATCACACACACAAAAAAAACCCTACACATTAGGTATCCACACGACCGTAATAACCTGTAGAATTAATCTAACAAGTTATTAAGTGTGAAATGAATGGTGTAAAAAAAATTTAAAAAAAAAACTACAATTTTTTTTTAAAAAAATAAAAAAAATTCTGCAATTATTTATAAGCGAATTTAAACTATTCCCTCATAAAGTACAACTTGTCCCGAATAAAACGAGCCCTCATACAACTGCATCATTGAAAAAATAAAAAAGTTACAACTGTTGAAACGCAAGAAGGCAAAAAAAAAAAATGTTCTGGTCACTAACTACTTTTCAGGTGTTCGGCTTAAGGGGTTAAGGGGATAACACTGATTGATGGTTGTTTGGCTACGGTCTACTCAATTTTTTTTTTTTTTACATTATATTGCTTTTTGGCCCGGCTGCAGATGGTACACGGTGCAGTCTCTCCATTGGAGTTGATGAAATAAACAGCATAAGCAGTCTTAGGCTAGGTTCACACGGTGTATTTGCAGGGCGTAATTACGCCCCGCAATTACGCCGTGTGACCGGGGGCAGGGCGGGAGCCGGGGACTGAGCAGGGGGCCGGCTCTTCGCCGTCCCATAGACTTGAATTGCCAGCAGCGCGTATACGCCGCTAGTAATTCACATGTGAATTATCTCCCCGCCCGGCGGCTTCGCCGGGCGGGCCGAGGAGACGTAATCCATAGTTCTCTATGAGAACTGTGAATTACCGTAATGAATGGGCCGTTTTCAGCCCGTAATTTGCGCACTTCGGCGCATAATTACGGACCGAAATACGGCCCAAACTTAGCCGTGTGAACATAGCTTTACAGTTTACCATTTGCATTACAATACACTTTACTGAGATTCAACATTTCAGGCTGAAACAAGCACCATATAAAAACATGTACTTAACGACTCACTGGTGGTGAGAGCTCAAGGAGATCTTGAATCCTACTCAATATATCTTCCACAAAGGCATTCATGTGTTTACTAAGGGATAGAGAAAACAGAAGTGAAGTAAAACAGAGACTGCATGGGGGAGAGATGGTGTTAGATCATAAAAAATACATATTGGCTGCGTAGTGTCAAAAGCATGTTTATGAAATCACATTCAAAATAAATGGAAAAATGTGCCAAACCGAAAAGAAAATTGTAAAGTACCCCAATATAATGCATGATTGCAGCTTACAATACTTTAGGTTCAGAGAAGTTTAAAACTACTGAGAGACATTTTACAATATTACAAACTGTACAAAACCCCTTTAAGTGGTTTTGCCACGATGTAATGTTGACGTGGGATCCTCCAAAATGGGTAATCACTTTTCTAAATATATGTGATTACAAAAAGTGAAGTCTCTGAGAGCTACAGCCTAACTAAGATTCTCTTAGTTTCCTGAAAGTTTACATTAGACACGACCAGGACACTGACAGGAGCTGATCTGGCTGTGCTTGTGTGTTTGCACTTCTTATCTGATGACAGGGAACATGAATGAGCTTGCAAGGGGCTTGGGAGAAAAGTGCAGTGTATGAGGCTGTCTGCTGTATAGAGAATTCACTGGTTGAATTTATTTGAGTAAACTTTGCAGACGCCCCCTGCTTCCTCGCTCTCTGCTCAGCCCCCTCCCTCTCATCCCTGCAGCATTCATGACTGAGCATGCTTTATCTTCTCTCCTGAGCAAATAAGAGGTAAGGAACTCACTTCATGGCAAAACCCCTTTAAGTTGAATATCTGCAAATAGTTGTTACTCTGTATTTGTAAGACTTTTTGTAAAACAACTTTGCTCAGACAAAGATACAATTTATTCTATGATTAAGGCCATGGCTACACTGCACTTGTTTTTGGTTGGATTTTTAAGCGGATTCCACAAAAAGCCAGCTGTAAACCAGTGCTCATAGACGGCAATCGAAAATCCGAGCTGTAATCTACACAGCTCGGATTTTCTATTGTTGGCTTTCTAAACCGCCGGTTTATTGAACGTGTTGTATAGTCCACCATATTACGGTGGATTCTAGTACGGTTCAATGTATTAGGGCCGGACAAAATCCGAAAAACCAACCGCAAAAGCCGCAACAAAAACCGTGGTACAGCAGTGTTAAAATACCGTCAGACTTCCGACAGCATTTTAACATCGCTGTGTAGACATAGCCTAAGGAATCCGTGACGTTCTGAAACGTGTAGGATCTTGTAGTACTTTGATGCTCCAATCAGTGACATCACTAGTGTGCTGCGCTTGTATCACATGGCGTTAGAACGCCGCCAGCCGGGGTATTCAGTAATATCTCTGTGTTTTGTGTGGTGTGCTATTGCCCTTCTTTTTTGCCTTGGACCAGTAATTTGTGAATTTATTAGCACGCTGGTTATTTCCAGAGCACTAAAATCTAGGTTTCTAGGATTTATACAACACCATAATTACCCAACACTGACTACATCACTTCTCCATGGACTGAATTGATGTGAACAGATTTTTTTTTTTTCTTCAAAAAAGGTATGCTATATTTACTATACATATGTATTACAGCATGTTTAGAGATTTACATGGGTAATCTGGTGTTGCTGGCAATATATCACATTTAAATTACCTTTTCTTGTTTAGACCTACGCTAATTCATATACTTAATGCGCTAGTATTCTATACAATTTATATGTGCCTTTATTTTATGACTAGGCAAAAAGTTCTGATACACTTAGCCGCTTAGTTTTGGTGGAAATTTTGATCAGGCGCCGGTGGTGTCATTTGTTATTCGCACAGTTCAGAATTCTGCTAGATTCTTATTATCAGAGAGCAGTTAATTGTGGGAGTTCATACAATATTGGGCCAAGACAGGGTATCCCGGTGCATTGGGACCGGCACCTGAATTTTTCAGGTAGTAGGAAGGTATCCTTATACTCCTAAAACTATCCTTGTGTATAGGATATGTGGTTTTGATGTCCCCTGATAAACCTTCCCTGTTTTACATAAGTGAGAGAGGGAAACGCGTCAAGACCAAACAAAATTGACCCATTCGTGATAAACCAGTCATGGTGATCATTTCTTTCTCCATTCTACCGAGGGCATTGCATTACAGGGCTTAATAGGGTGGGGTCTAGTTCATGGGGCTGCCTTTTTCAGGGTGACAACTCCGTTTCTACAATAATAGGAGGAATTTAGGATGGATGTAGGGCCATTGATTATTGCCGACCAATTTTTCCTCCTCCTAGCTCACCACCTGTAAATAGAACAGAGGGATCCTCAGCATTGTGGACATGGAGAAAAGACCTGTGAAGAATGAATTCACTGAAGAATCGGTACAAGTGTAACCGACATCCTACACAATATTATGCATTGTATATTGTGCAGTGTACAGTAATGGATATAGGTATGGTTACATATACTTTAATGACCAGGAATGGGCCGGCCATAAATAAGTGTAACAGATTGGTGGAGCTTCTTAAAATAAGTGATTAAAAGTAATGTTTTAACCATTGGCATTTTTCTGTCAGAGTTCAGACAATAGTTACACACTGAAGGTTGGTGCCCATCTTCGCTTTTAGTTATTTAACCAACTACCCCATGCTCTTGCAGATAAACAGAGTAAAAAAAATAAATAATAAAAATATAAAACTTCAGAAATACTTACTGAAGAGACTTTACAAATCTAGAAAAAAGGTAAGCTGTTCTACTGCGAACTTTAGGACTAGAATGGCGCAGGCCTCTGTGATCCAGAAATGCCATCTGAAATATAGCAAAGAGATAAAGTAAATAAATAAAATTAATAATAACTCTGAGAGACTTTGGGCTCCTCCCCACAGCACAGGACAAATACCGGTTTATCCGACCGGTATTTGTCCGGTTTGAGTGCCGTGCACACGGCCGTGGGTGGACGACTTTTCTCCGCGATTAGCGGAGCAAAGTGTCCCCCCCTTGACACTGAAATGCTCATAAACCGTCTGAAAACCGCACAGAAGAATGAACATCAACAATGTTTTTTGGGCCGCAGGCGGCTTCACAACCCGCCAGGCGGAAAACCCGTGCAGTGGGGACTGCCGCATGGGTGGGTTTTCCCATAGAGGCCCCATGTAAAAGTTTGCGGCCGATTTTACAGACAGTTGGCAAAACCGGCCGCAAACCGATGCAGTGGGGGCAAGCCCTTAGAGTTTATTAAGTTGTAAAAGTACACTATTCTGCATACAGAGAACACAAAGTAGTCAAAACATATTGTAATAGGTTTAAAAATAAAGTTAGAGGATACATTGATGCCAAAAAAAAAAAAAAAAAAAAAAAAAAAAACCCCTTATTTACTTCCCGAAAAGGGGTTCCATTTTAACTTTGATGGCATATTTTAAAAAGGAAAGG
>JAODAL010045498.1:0-31881 GCA_025379985.1 Phyllomedusa bahiana
AAATGTACACAAAAAAACTACAATACATACCCCGAAACATATCCAAAAAACATACCCAACGCTTTTCCCCCACTAGTTAGGGGGTTCATCAGGGGACGGTGGAAAAAACCCCAAAGTACCCAGATGCATCAAGAATCAAGTTTAAAAAAGGCAATCGAATATAAATATCAAAATCCATTTAATAAGAGACGTGCTCACGCCCCAAATTGATTGGGTATATTGAAATGCAGGTCCCGATACTCCATTTTGGATCCCACGCTAAGCGCCGAAGAGACGACCAAAAAACCCGGGATATCCTGTTGGGCATTTCCAGATCTGTTCCTTAAATGCCTACACACATCGGACGACACCGGAAGCCACGTCACTCCGTAATACCGGAAGTGTGGTATCGTGACTAGTCCCGCCCCAATGGGAAGTACGTCTGCGTATTAAGATAAAAATAGCCCGCAGAGTATTCGCCGAACTGCGCCTATATAAAAAAATCAGTGTACACAACGCAGGGGAAAACCCAACCCCAGTAACAGTCCCGGAGCGGAATGTAAACATGTACACAAGATTCCCCTGTACAGGATAAGGCAAGATGTAAAAAGGGTAAAGCAAGTGGACAAAAAACCACTACTAGTATAAGCAAATTTTATATCTAAAAATCTACTAGTTGCACCAAAAGAGAGGCCGACGATACAACCATATACCCAGTAAAAATCCCAAAATAGGCAAATACTTCCTAAGAAACATGCATTGATGAAAACTATAACCAAAGGCACTAGAAACAGAGAGGGAAAAAAAAAAAAAAAAAAAAAAAAATGGGGGGGGGGGGAAAGTGGAGCTACACCTATATACTGTAAATAAACATCATAAGAATCATGATTAATACATAATATTTGGTGTATAAGAACAATTAATTAAACCAAATAGAATATAACAAACTAGGTTTAAATACAAAAATAATTAATAGCTACTGAGGATTAAATAAATGATGCAAACGATAGGGGCTTCATTCAGTTTCCCCGGGGCTGAACAGTTTTTTAGCCGAAAGATCCAAACGGATTCCTCTCTGTAAGATTTTTCTTTCATAATCTCCCTTCCGTGGAAAGGATGCACAACCTAACCACTGAAAAAGAAATGGGTTGTGGATTTTCACGATGTTTAGAATTCATGTGTTTTAGCTAGTGGGGTATCTCGATGGGGCTAAATATCCCCAACATGTTCAAGAATTCTGCGTCTCACTTCCCTAATGGTTTTTCCAACATACATCATGGGGCAAGGACACGTGGCTTGGTATATTACCCCTCTGGTCTTACAGTTAGCATAGTCAAGTAGTTTAAAAATTCTCCCAGATATGAGATTGGTGACACATTTAGACACACATATAAATTGGCACGCCTTACAACCCCCACATCTGTACATGCCAGTTGTCTTTGGACGAAGCCACATAGTATTAAAAGTAGATGACATATAGGGACTAGGACCAATGTGTCGCCGATGTTCTTACCTCTACGAAAAGTAAAGCTGGGGTGAGAATCTACAAAATTTTTTTCAAGAGTGATCCTGAGTAAAATAGGCCAAAAATTTGAAAAAGATACCCCTGACTTTTTGCGCTGCCCGGGGCAAAAGTCCCACTATTCTCACCACTTTGACATTTCTGATTGTTCTTTTTTGATAGTAGTGAGGCTCGTCAGCCGTCGAGCAAAAAGGGGATGCTCTGATAAAACCTGTTTTGGGGGATCCCCGTTCTGTAAAACCAAAAAAAAATTCCCCTTTGATGACACTTCATTTTAAAAAAGAATTTTAAACTACTTTACTAGCTAAAATGTAAAACCAAGGGGTAATATACCAACTAAAATGCCTTGCCCCATGATGTAGTTGGAAAAACCATTAAGGTGAACCAGAATTCTTGAACATGTTGGGGATATTAGCCACCATCAGATACCCCACAGCAAACATAAATTTTAAAACATCGTAAAAAATCCACAACCCCATTTCTTTTTCAGTGGTTGAGGTTGTGCATCCTTTCCCCCCGGAAGGGGGATTATGAAAGAAAAATCTTACAGAGAGAACCGTTTGGATCTTTCGCTAAAAACTGCAGGGCCCCCGGGAAGAATGATCCCTATCGTTTCATCTTTATTTAAAACCTCATACTACATTATTTTTGTATTTTATCCTAGTTTGTTAATTCTATTAGGTTTTAATTTAATTTTTCTTATACCCAAAAATTATTATTTTCATGTTCTTATGAGTTTATTTACGTATATAGGGGTACCCACTTTCTCCCTCCCCCTTTTTTTTTTTTTTTTTTTTTTTTTTTTTTTTCCTGTTCTAGTGCCTTTGGTTATATTTTCATCAATGCATGTTTCTTAGGAAGATTTCCTATTGTTTTTACTGGGTTATATGGTTGTATCGTCGGGCCCCCTCTTTTTGGGGCAACTAGTAGATTTTTAGATATATATTTTCTTATACTAGTAGGGGTTTTTTTTTCCACTTGCTTTACCTTTATACATCTTGCCTTTCCTGTACAGGGGAAATCTTTTGTACATTTTTACATTTCCCCTCCGGACTGTTACTGGGGGTTGGTTTCCCCCCGCGTTGATGTAACGATTTTCTATTAGGGCAGTTTGGGGAATATCGCACTATTTTTTACTTAATACGCAGACGTACTCCTACTGGGGGGGGACTACCGATACCACACTTCCGGTATTACGGGGTGACGTGGCTTCCGGTGTCGCCCCTGTGTTGTAGGCATTTAAGGAACAGATCTGGAAATGCCCAACAGGAATTCCGGTTCTTTGGTCGTCTCTTCGGCCTTAGCGTGGGATCCACATGGAGTATCGGGACCCGCATTTCAATATACCCTAATCAATGGGACGTGAGCATTGACTCTCTTATTAATCTGATATTTGATATTGATATTCGATTGTACCTTTTGACTATCTTGATTCTTGACTGAAATCTGACTACTTGGTGTTTATTCCACCTCCCCTAAAGAACCCACGTAACTAGTGGGGGAAACGCGTTGGATAATGTTTTGGGATATGTTTCGGGATATGTATTGTGTTTTTTTTTGTGTACATTTTGCACTCTGGCACAGTAGTGGTATTTGGTCAGGTTATGTGTATGTGTTAGTCCTTGTGGTATAGTATATGGTGATAAGTGTGTGGGGTCTGTCAAGGACGTCAAAGGGCTTAGTCATCTTAGGGGTACGGGGTCGCCCTTTTTCAGGGCGGGTGCTCTGTTTTCTTCCTAATTAGTTTAGTGAGTAATTTGATAGGGAATATTGTAGGGTGTGTTAGGTTCACCCCTATTTTATCGGTATAAGTAAATAAAAGTTACATTTTATATAATTTTTGCCTGAAGGTATTGGTTAATTGTTGTTTGAGCTATTTGTATATATAATACCGGGCCTACATATCTAGGGGTACTCTTTTTTCCCTGTATAACAAAGAGTTTAGTAGCTTGTTTAGTTTAATTATTTCTAATTGGGGGTCTGTTATCCTCCCTGTTTTACTACTGCTGAGGATCTAATAGGGCATGGCCCAGCTGCTGGACTGTGATAAATGGCTTTCTGATGTAGAGGGTGTTTTTTCAGAACGGGAATACTCTTCCCTTAATCGGGATACTGTGTCACTTCATCTCTTGTTTAAAGAACTCAATACTAAATATAAATCTTACATTAAATCATGGTGGGAATTAAAATCTTTAGAAAATTATTATAAAAACAATATTGTCCCTAAAGGTCTCCGTATCCCTTTCCTTCCTGCTCTTCGGTCACGTAACCCAGAGCTTATGAAGAAATGGGAAAGTGAGGCAACTGCTTCATCTTTGCGGTTTATTAATCTGCTTATAGATGAGGAAAAATCAATTCTAAGTAGATCACTTAAAAATCTAAAAGAAACCGCAGAGATAACCATTAAGAGAAAGGGAGAATTTGACTATCAAAAATTGGAGACAGAGTTACAAGGGAATATTGATAAATTCACCACTTTCTTAAAAGAACGTAAGCACAAACAATTCGTCCGTGACTTGACTGAATTCAGAGAGAATCGTGCCTATTCATCGATTTCCTCAAACACCCGAAGTGCGGATTTTGATCCGTCTTCATCTGAAACTGACCTTTCAGACAGTGAATCAAGAAGGGGTTTTCGAGGCTCTAGTAGGTCCCCTTTTCGAACGAGACAGCAGTCCTATAATAGGACAACATGGGTACCAAAAAGAAGACAAAGAGGTCAAAACAAAATAAATATCAATGGCCCACCGGAAGGATCGTCGGGATTGGGCTCCTCTTTGTCTTCTTCGTCCCAACCATCATTGCAGACACAATCTCAATCAACCCCCCCCAGTCTCTTTTTTAGAAAAAATCTTACAGACCAACTAATAACTAAGGAATGTGAGACTACCAAGGCGAACCAAATAATTAATTTGTCACATAGAGGTCTTACTACAAGTGAAACATCGGTCCTGAATAAAGGACTTTCTTTCGTGCCAAGTAACTCGTTCTCCTCGTTTGAGTGGATCAAAGATATTCACCTGTTTGCACGCAAATTAAAATGGCGTAAATTTTATAAATTAGCTGACGACCGGGAATGTCTAAATTTGGGCATTGATTCTAGCGAACTCCCTGATGTACGCCTTCTAACTGGATTGTTGGAGGAAGGAGAAAGGGATCGTTCAAAGGGTCCTTTCTCTGATTTGCGTTTGAGGAGTACTAAAATGCCTCCCATGGAAGACCAAAGTGTCGACACCTTTGTTAGGGTAGTCTGTGATGCCATTGAACAGCTACAATTCAGACAACAGGGAAGTAATAGAAAACAATATAACCTTACGAAGGACGAATACCTGGCACTTAAGAGTTTAGAACGAGATGACTCAATTGTAATAAAGTCGTCCGATAAGGGGGGAAATATTGTGATTATGGACAATGAAGCCTATCGCAATATGTGTCTAATGGTACTGAATGATCGTTCGGGTTATAATATCTTGTCCTCGAACCCTTTGACAAGTTATAAGGCCGAATTAGAATCTCTGTTGAAGGAAGCACTGGATTTAGCCCTTATTGATAAACAGGAATTCAAATTCATGTTACCTGTATCTCCACAAATCGCTACTTTCTATGGGTTACCTAAGATCCACAAGGGGCTCCATCCCCTTAGGTGCCGACCTATAGTGTCGGGTATTAACAGCCTAACACAAAATGCAAGCCTTTATATAGACAAAATTCTGTCCCCATTGGTCTCTACCTTACCATCATACATTAGGGACACAACCGATCTATTGCAGAAACTAGATGGCATCAATGTAGAATCTAACACATGGCTTTGCAGTATCGATGTTGAGGCTCTTTATAGCTCCATTCCTCATCATGTAGGCTTGGAGGCTATTAAGTTCTTCTTGGATACAAGGAGTATATTCCTTCATGATCATGGATCTTTTGTTGTTAACCTACTGAAATTTGTGTTGACGCATAATTTTTTTCTCTTCAATGGCCGCTATTACCACCAGCTCAGGGGGACAGCTATGGGGAGCCCTTGTGCTCCCTCTTATGCTAATCTCCTCCTGGGCTGGTGGGAACGGTCCATAGTATTTTCTGAACATCTAAGTAAATTTCAGGATAGTATCCTCTACTGGGGGAGATATATTGATGACGTCTTCATTTTGTGGACGGGTTCCAGTGCTTCCTTCCAGAGTTTTGTCGAACAACTAAATATGAATCAGATCGGCCTTAAATTCACCTCAGAAATACATCAGTCTGAATTGGTTTTCTTGGACATAAGGATCTGTAAGGGCCCCAATGGGGTGTTAGAGACTACACTATACCGTAAACCAACAGCTGGGAACAGCTTATTACAGTGGAATAGTCATCACCCTCTTCCACTACGTCGTGGAATACCAAAGGGTCAATATATCCGGGCTCGGAGAAATTGTTCTTCACTGTCCTCTTTTGAGAATGAAGCTGATCACCTAAGAATTAGGTTTACAGAACGGGGATACCCCCAACAGGTTTTATCAGAAGCATACCATTTTGCTCGATCGGCTGATCGAGCCTCACTACTATCTAAAAAGAATCAATCAGAAATGTCAAATGTGGTGAGAATAGTGGGTACTTTTGACCAGGCAGCGCAAGAAGTCAGGGGTATCATTTCAAATTTTTGGCCTATTCTTACTCAGGATCCACTCTTGAAAGAATTTGTAGATTCTCATCCCAGCATTACTTTTCGTAGAGGTAAGAACATCGGCGACACATTGGTCCATAGTCACTATATGTCATCTACTCCTAATACTATGTGGCTTCGTCCAAAGACAACTGGCATGTATAGATGTGGGGGTTGTAAGGCGTGCCAATTTATACGCGTGTCTAAATGTGTCACCAATCTCATATCTGGGAGAACTTTTAAACTACTTGATTATGCTAACTGTAAGACCAGAGGGGTAATATACCAAGCCACGTGTCCTTGCCCCATGATGTATGTTGGAAAAACCATTAGGGAGGTGAGACGCAGAATTCTTGAACATGTTGGGGATATTAGCCACCATCGAGATACCCCACTAGCTAAACACATGAATTCTAAACATCGTGAAAATCCACAAGCCATTTCTTTTTCAGTGGTTGAGGTTGTGCATCCTTCCCCACGGAAGGGAGATTATGAAAGAAAAATCTTACAGAGAGAATCCGTTTGGATCTTTCGGCTAAAAACTGTTCAGCCCCAGGGGCTGAATTGAGTCCCTATCGTTTGCATCATTTATTTAATCCTCAGTATCTATCATTATTTTTGTATTTATCCTAGTTTGTTATATTCCCATAGGTTTAATTAATTGTTCTTATCACCAAAAATTATGTATTAATCATGTATCTTTATGTGTTTTTTTACAGTAATTTTGGTGTAGCTCCACTTTCCCCCCTCCCCCTTTTTTTTTTTTTTTTTTTTTTCCTCTCTGTTTTCTGTGCCTTTGGTTATTTGTTTTTCATCAATGCATGTTTCTTAGGAAGTATTTGCCTATTGGTATTTTACTGGGTATATGGTTGTATCGTCGGCCCTCTTTTTTAGGTGCAACTAGTAGATTTTTAGATATATATTTGCTTATACTAGTAGTGGTTTTTTGTCCACTTGCTTTACCTTTATACATCTTGCCTTATCCTGTACAGGGGAAATCTTGTGTACATGTTTACATTCCGCTCCGGGACTGTTACTGGGGTTGGGTTCCCCCTGCGTTGATGCACACTGATTTTCTATATAGGCGCAGTTCGGCGAATACTCTGCGACTATTTTTATCTTAATACGCAGACGTACTTCCTATCTGGGGCGGGACTAGTCACGATACCACACTTCCGGTATTACGGAGTGACGTGGCTTCCGGTGTCGTCCGCATGTGTTTGGCATTTAAGGAACAGATCTGGAAATGCCCAACAGGATATCCGGTTCTTGGTCGTCTCTTCGGCGCTTAGCGTGGGATCCACATGGAGTTCGGGACCTGCATTTCAATTTTACCCCAATCAATGGGACGTGAGCACTGACTCTCTTATTAATCTGATATTTGATATTGATATTCGATTGTACCTTTTGACTATCTTGATTCTTGACTGCATCTGACTATTTGGTGTTTATTCCACCGTCCCCTGATGAACCCACGTAATTAGTGGGGGAAACGCGTTGGGATATGTTTGGGATATGTTTCGGGATATGTATTGTAGTGTTTTTGTGTACATTTTGCACTCTGGCACAGTAGTGGTATTTGGTCAGGTTATGTGTATGTGTTAGTCCTTGTGGTATAGTATATGGTGATAAGTGTGTAGGGTCTGTCCAAGGGACGACTAGGGCTTAGTTAGCTTAGGGGTACGGGGTCGGCCTTTTTCAGGGCGGGTGCTCTGTTTTCTTCGTATGTAGTTTAGTGAGTAATTTGATAGGGGAAAATTGTAGGGTGTGTTAGGTTCACCCCTATTTTATCGGTATAAGTAAATAAAAGTTACATTTTATATATTTTTGCCTGAAGGTATTGGTTAATTGTTGTTTGAGCCATAACCAGAACATACAATAAAGGTGACAAGGGGCAGCCTTGTCTGGTGCCATTACATATGTCAAAGGCGTCCGACAAGGAACCATTGATTTTGACCCTCGCAGAGGGACTTTACGATAGAGCGCCAAATTTTTGCAGTAAATAGGGGACCAAGACCTATGTGTCGGAGTGTAATCCCGATAGGGAGTCCCCCAAAAGATCCTATCAATGCCTTTTCAGCATCAAGCGACAGGATCATCAAGGGCTCCCCGGTGATCGGGCGTAATGTAATAATATTCTAATGTCTTCAAGGTATTATCGCGGCTTCTCTCCCAGGGATGAAGCCCACTTGATCATGGTGGATCAGAGTAGATAAGTGAGGGTTGAGACGGTTGGCTAGGAGTTTTGGGATAAATTTCAGATCAACATTGAGAAGGGATATAGGTCTATAACTCCCACATGCCTGTGGATCCTTACCCACCTTGGGGAAGGACCCTGATATGTGCCAGGGAGGACTCCGCGGGAAAAGGAGAGGAAGGAAGATTAGCATTGAAGGCTTCTAAGGAATCGGGGAAAGGGAAGGGAGCAGGGCTTTGAAAAACTTGCCGGTGTAAACCAAACTGGGCCCGGGCTCTTTCCGCTAGGGAGCTCCTTAATAACTTGCTCTAACTCCTCGTTGGGCTTCTTATATTTTTCATTTTTTTTTAAAATCCCTAAATACCTGCTCTTCACCCAGATGCATGAAAAATTTCACAAGGATGCAATTGTTCGCAGGCTCCCTCTTAAGAGAGGAGCTCCCGCTGAATCTTATATCCTACTATGGTAAAAGGGACCATTTTGTCCTATAACATCTTGCAGGTGTCTTCTGGTTCAAAGTGCAGGAAGACCTATACTTGCTCCAGCATCAGTCTGGGTGACGAGCCCAAATTTAAACCAAGGAGCCAGGCAGAACCAGCGCTTTGTCCTCAATAATGAACTCTTCAATCTGTTGATTAACTTTGGCCAGGAGTTCATGCCAAGACTTTATTACCGCACCGCCATTTCCAAACCAGACTCCAAGCATTTTGATAAAGTCCGGTTTGATGGTAAAAGGGAAGGGTGTTCCTGAAGAGCATGGCGTCCAACTTCCCACAGTTGACTTTTGTCCCTGAAACTTTGCCTGACTCCTTGCAGGTCTGGACGAGTAAAAATCACTAAATGCTGCTTAGTCTAGAAGACTGTCAACCATGAGCAAGCTTTTGACCTGGTAACGTCCTTGTCTAGGTGCGATGACAGTCTCATTTCTCAGTTCTGGCAAATAGTTTCTGCATAGAGCTCTATTCAACAGACCTAAAGGAGAGGTGAAAGAGGAAAGCCTTGTCTGACCCCAGAGAGAACAAGAGAGGGGTCAAGGTACATCATGTTAACATAAAAACAGAACATCTCACTAGGACCAAAACCCTGTCCATGAGTCACTCAATCAGAGGCCTTTCCAGGACTGACCAGTGCCACATGTGCATGACAGCCTTAGATGTAATGACTCTCAGGAAGACAATAAACCTGTGGCTAGGAATGGCACAGGTCTTGTGAGGGCGCATGACCCATCCAATGACCATCTACAGCCTTTTGACTAGTTCCTCAGTGAGGATCTTGTAATCCATATTCGGAAGAAGGAATAGACATCAATTTTTTCAAGTCACATCTCCCCTCTTCTGCTTATACAAGATCCTGATCATTCACTGGACGGAGCAGCTCTCTGTAGTCCCTCTTTCTTCCACACCTGGTTTGTTTTGCTCTTGACCTGAAAAAAACTGTTAAATTTGACTTTAACACATTTCCACCAATTACAAATCCTGTAAGGAAGACACTTGTCATTCCTCCAGAGCAGGTAAGCAAGCCTAAGCTCCTCCAGCAAATCCTTCCTGTCCTGCAAAGTGCAATTCAATTTATAGGCCCAGATAGACAACCATTGCCTAAGACTTGGAAGAAAATAACTCTTTGGTCAGAAAAGAAGGGGCCATCGAGTGCCTAACCTGCCCGAGAGGTAAACACAAAATCGATCCTAGAGCAAAGTAAGCCTTTAGGTCTGCTTCATGAATAGTTCACATGGCCACTACCCATCTAATCCACCACATCCTCCAAGGATACCTCAGTCACCATCTCAATAAGCAGCTTGGACATGACATCAGGTTTACAAGCATTACCAGATCTGCGTCCATCCTCTTCTTTAAGGGTGTATCCGCATGGCAGTATGAAAGTACCCTCCGGATTCTGATTAAAGAATCTGGCAGGTGTTTTGTAATCTTTTACATGGGTTTGGGAGACCGTTCTGCCTGCGATTTGCCGATTCGCCCGTCCCCCACAACCACTGACATATTCTGCCCGAAAACCGCCGGTGGTGTAATAAACCGTCTGGCTGAAAATCCGTGCAGTGTGGACTGCTGAACAGATTTTTTTTTTATGTAAGTCTATGTAAAAGCTTGACAGACAGTCCCCTGCCATGGGGACAAGCCCTAAGACAGTTGAAGTCCTTGCCCAGCACTATTGCCCTAGTGGTAGCATGCTGGGCCCACAAGACCCAAAGAAGCTCCAGATGTTTACCCCTCTCAGGGGAAGCACATATTTAGGTAAGCTAGAAAGGCTCAAGTATCATCTGAAACGGGCAATCTACCATAGGCACGCTCCAGAACAGAATAGAATATAATGTTGCCCCTAATAAAAATGTCTTAAAAATGGCTACCTGTAGACTCATAGTCCTCTGCTCCCAGACCAATGAGATCTGGCCAGATAAGCATACAATGTACAACAAGAAAGTGCAGACTCCAGCATCCTAAACATAACACCAGACTGGGCAGCAAGAGAAGCAAATACTGACATCTAGACCTCTCTGTAATTCTCCACACATTTTTGCTAAAAATTATGAAATCGGCCATGCTGGGGAGAAAAGGGTGGCTAGTGAATACATTATCACTTGATTACCTCTTCGGTCAGGTGGATCCTCTATGATCTCATTGAGCAGAGGAGTTGCCTGGTCCTCGGCTGTAGCATTGATCAAGAGCTCCTTCAGCAGCTGTTCCATAGCTTCTTTGTTGCCCGAAGGTTCCTCATCGAGCTTTATGATCAGTTTTTTGGTGATGACCGCTGAAGGGCTGCCTCTTTCCTTTTCCTCTGGGTGGTATCTGTGGGGACAAGAAGTCGGGGGACTGCAGCAGATGGAGGGGTGGTTAGTGCTGCATTAGCTGGAAAGTAGGGTAGGATGGTTGGGTATGGGGCAAAGAAAAGGACTACTAAGAGGATGGGATCGGAGAAGGATATTTCCTTAGTGGAGGTGACAGGGAGAATGGGACAGGACTAGGGGGGAAGGGCAAGGGTTAGGGTCCTCTTACCATTCTTTTTCTTTGCAGGTTTGTCCTTTGACTTGGTAGCCACTGGAGCCAGAGTGGGGTTCACTTTGTCTTGGGTCTTTGCAGCAACCGATGCCAGGGTTCTTTCCATCCTTGAACAGTCTTTGTACCTGTGTACTGCTAGTCCATAAAGGTTGCAGGTCTGTGCTCTGAGACAGTGTGTGGTCTCATGACCTGACAAACCATAAATATGTATAGTTAGTCAGGTCACAAGACCAAAGACTGTCCTTAAGCACAGACTGTCAAGAAGCCAAGTCTATCCCCATCACTGTTTGTCTTTATTGAGTCTGACCACTTTCCTGTGCGGAAGCCGTGACCATTCAGGATGTGGGGGGATCCTGCACCACAATATAGAAACGGTCCAGGAACGTGGTAATGTCCTTGCCAGGAATATGAGCGTTTTTTTAAAAAACACTACTTGCTTCTCCTCCCTTTGGACTGGGCAGTTGACCGCAAAGTGGTCAACTTTTAAAGCCTTCTATTACCTTCAATTGAGGTTTATGGAAGTGAAAACCACATAGATTGGCCCTTTAACAAAGTCCTGCAAGCTCATGGTGTCTTCCTTGTTGACGCCCTGGTCCACCACCATCTTCTGGGGATCATATCACTGGACAGACCTGACACTCTCCCATCTACTTTCTTCAGACTCAAGCTGACAGTGCTGGTGCTTAATGGCTCCATGGCGGTAGTTTGTGCTCCTCAGCTTTGCTTGGTCCTAACTACTTTTCCTTTTGGGAGGTGCTGCTGGTGAAAGTCTTGCTAGTAGAAGCCATGGTCTTTGTCAGCAGATTTTGTCCCTTTCCTCTTGTGGGAAGACTTGATGTTACTTGTTTTCAAAGCAAAGGGGGCAGTGTTATGCTCCTGTTGTAGTGGGAAGTGCATACATTGGGCACACAAGAAGCAGAACTAGACCATAGAGTAATGGTATGTGGTGGCCTGGTCTGATGAATCATGTTTCCATCATGTGGACAGTAAGGTACGTGTGTGTTACTTACCTGGGGAAAAGATTGCACCAGGATGCCCTATGATTATAAATCAAGATGGCAGAAGCAGTGTGATGGGCAGTGTTCTGTTGTGGGGTCCTGGAGTTGTGTGGACGGACAGGTGTGTGTGTGTGTATAACTCACTTGGAGAAGAGGTGCCACCAGGATGCGCTATTGGAATAGGTCAAGATGGCGGAGGTAGTGTGATGGGTGGTGTTCTGCTGAAAATCTTGCATCCTGGCATCATGTGGATGTTACTGTGACAAGCTCCACCTACCTAAACATTGTACAGACCAAGTCCAGGCCTTCAGTGCATTAATGCTTTGGTATAGCTTCATGCAAATAGTCATCTCTGGTGAGTCTAAAGAACCCGGTGAAATGTAAAGATTCTGTAAAAACATTTTAGCTTGTTTGTCTTGTGGTTCTTATCTGCTTGGTAACTGAAGGAAAAAAAAGACACTGTATAAATACTGTGAGGAAAAGTCACTCAAATATGATTTCATCTCTAACTTCAAATCTAGTAAGATCGGACAAATGGCCCCAGCTCCCAGGAAAGCCTCAATTAATTAGCCCTGCTCAAACCCATTGTAAATACCCTTCCACAGGAAACTCTCAATTACCTGGGAGCTTGGCTAACAATGGGCAGAGAGGAAACCTCCCAGCAGAAGATCTGCACATGAAAGGATCCTCATGCAACTTAATTAGCACCGGAGACACAAAGACTTGAATGAACCGAGGCTAGACCCAGCGGCCTCGATATTTCATAGAGATTCATAGGAAACCCGTTCATAACTGGTCTGTGGCGGGTTCATATGTGACAATATGAAACTCCCCGTGCATATAGCCACCACTCCCATGTTCGCAAGATGCAGGGGGAAGAGAAATCCAAAGCTGGACTTAGGAAGCCCATAGGATAGGGGTGCCTGCTACCAGGGCGTAGCTTAGGCCCATCCGGTTCTAATGGTGCCAGTGGTTCCAATCTGTCCCAATTCCCTGCCGCGGTATGGCCCATTTTTGTGTTTCAGTCAAAAATGGCATGGCCAGAGAGGGAGGAGTTTGTAGACCATCCCAGGGGTGTGTGGGGGAGTGTAGGGCGCTGCCACTTGGGCTGTCCCATCACGGATATAAGCAGGGAACCCAGGTGTGCCCATTGTTGCATTCAGGAGGGGGGGGTACCTAACAGCATTTCCAGGAGCATCCACCGAAGCCAGGCCTCATTAGCCCCCCCCCCATGGGGGCCCAGAACCAAGACAATCTCGGGTAACTGGACACATCTTATTGCCTTTGTCTGTAACCATACCTATATTTGCATCTCTGACTCTTACCTGTATATATTATTATTCTGTACACATTATCTGTCTAGTGCGCCCTCCAAGGCAAATTAAATCTATAAACTTTAATCTGAGCTAGTCTGTTGTGTTGATCATCGGCCTCACACACCTATTACTCAATCTATAATATATAGCTACCCCAAGGCTGGTTCTTGGCCTTGTTGTAAGTCGGTAATGGACCTGTCTTATAATAAAAACAAGAACTGGTGGCAGCTTATTTGACTGGCAGAGCTTTATTTAACCAGCGTGGGTAAACAAATCTCTCCCAGCCGTTCACGGCCGTGGTCAAGGAGGGTGTCCTCTCGCACTTCCTGGGTCTCCCTGTTCCCGTGCGGACAGGGGCTAATGGTGAAACAGTATCTGGCTGACCTTGTGCACCCCTAGGGGGAGTGCGACATACCGATACAACACAAGTCAGGCTGTCAACCCTCGAGTGGGCCGCCGGGGGGGCTTTTCCTGATAGATTGGTGGCAGAGCGGTGGGATAAAGACAATAGTGTGTGTGTGAGTGCGGGTCCCATGCTCCCAGACACTAAGGACTACCATTAGTGGCTTTTGCTGCTGGGGTCTTAAGATTAGCTCAGCACTAGACAAGTCCGAGTGCAAATACAAGGTTTTGGGTGCATTCAGGTTGCAGTTTTGTGTCAGTAACCAAGTGTTGCAGGGATGGCTGGTTGTGGCAAGGGCAAAGATGTAGGCCCTGAGGAAACAGTCGGCGAAGTTAGCCAGGAGGAGCTCGGCCCACACCAGGCTGTGGACTATGAAGGCGAGGAGAAGTCCAGCTCGGGCTCCTTTAGGAGCCAGTCACAGGTGGTCAACTGTGCAGTGGGCAGCTCACCCTCAGCTATTCTCTTGCAAGCTGCCCTGGCTAAGCTTGAGTCTGGAGACCTCGTCGCCTACAAGGCCCTCCTAGCAGCTGCAGAACGTCGCGAGCGGACAGAGGCGGAAGCTGCAGAACGCCGTGAGCGGGCCGAGGAACGTCAGCGTGAGTGTGACCACCAGTTACAGGTGCTTCAGCTACAAAAGGCACAGTCCACCCAGGCCCGAACCCCGAGGCCTAGGTCCCAAGGTTAAGGGCGGAAGACTTTCCCATGCTGGATAAAGGCAGTGGCCTGGACACCTTCTTGCTGGCATTCGAAAAAATTTGCCGCCAGCACCATGTACCCGAGGACCAGTGGGTCCGGTTCCTAACCCCTCGTCTCAGAGGTAAAGACCTGAAGATCTTCGGGGACCTGCCCAGCAATGCCACCCTGACCTACGAGACAGTCAAGCAGGCGCTGATCCGGCAGTACAAACTCACTCCTGAGAATTGCAGGAAGAAGCTCCGGAGTTAACAGCGGGGTCCTACCGACAGCTGGGCCGACCACATGCTGGCCCTCCAAAGAGCAGTGGACCAGTGGACCTCGGGGTTAAAGATCACCACCGTCCAGTGTAATGCTAGTCAAAATAAATGACTAGTGAGCCAAATTATAGTGAATCATTTCTGTTTTATATCAAATTTATGTAATTAGCCCTGATGGTGCACAGTTGTCTGTTTTTTTTTTCACTAAATGTCTGCTTGCTACGGGAGTCCAAAAGTCCAAAGCCTGTTTACACACACAGTCTGACTTAGTGTTTATTCTTTGTATGTCCTTGTGTATTCTAAACAAGTCTGTTGACTGAATACACATGAACCTTACCTTTCATTGTCTTAGTTCAGATTTCTGTATGCTTTTGACTTATCTATTGTGAAGAGGGGTCTTTGTCTATTTTAACTTCTAACCTTGGACTGGCCACTCCATGGTGGAGGGTGAGATACACAAACAACACCTTTGCATACTCTTTTTAAGCTGACACAGCATTAGGTCGTGTCCGCCATTTTGTTTAGGTTGGATATATATATCTCTAACATCAGCCATGAAAACCAGAAACCATTCCTTCCTGGTATGGAGACGTCCATACACAGTGATGCTTGCTCCCTAAGAGTTTCTCAAATTCGTCGCCATCTGTTTTACGGTTTCTCATGGCTGAAGATTCGAGATACAGTACTCAACAGGTAAATTCTTATAAGCGCTTAACTTTTGTATATACTCATTTTTCTCTTATAAACTGTACATTATCTCCCTATTTTCTGGAATCATTTTGTTATTTTATCATACTTGATTTATTATTGGACTATTGTAACAATAAAGCTGTGTTATATCCTTATTGACTGATTAGCCTTCTTTAAAGCTGTAATCCGAACCTGTATAAAACTTGGCAAAACATCCAGCAGTTGAAGGAGCTCATCGCCACGGAGCAGATATGTGGAACTGCCCAGAGGACCTCCAGCAGCACCTTCGTGACCGGAAACCAGAGGGGGCCACCGCCACAGCAAACCTCACGGATGACTATGCCAACAATCGGGCACCGGAGGCCAGGAGGCACGCCAGCTGGAGAGGGGGTAAAACGCCCATACGTCAGTTGTCCCTACCCCTAAGCCCAGGGGAGCCCCAGCCCATGCTTCCACGTCTGTGGGGGAACGCCGACTCTTTCACCTTTGCAAACAGCCGGGACATTTCAAGGCCGCGTGTCCCCAGCGCCAGAAGGGCCCGTCCCAGTCCCCTTTTCCAAGGCCCCCCAATGTTTTGTGTGGGGGAAGGCCCCTTGATAATTACCAGCCAGTCATGGTGGTACGGCCTGAGCTGGTGTCCCCAACTGACATGATACCCAGAAAGACCCGCACTGTCTCCGGAATTGGAGACATTGTGCTGGCGCTGCCAGTAGCCAAGGTGTATTTGGACTGGGGTGTCGGGCAGGGAGTGCGGGAGGTGGGGGTATCTTCGAACATTCCAGCTAGTGTTCTGTTAGGGACAGACTTGGGGTGGCTGGTGGCCCGTTTTGAGGCCCCTGAAGCCCCAAGGTCTGCTCCTCCCAAATCCAGTGTGTTTTCCACCCCAGTTAATAATGTGGACAATGTTATTAACCTGCATACTGAGGGGAGTGTGTTTGGTGGGTGATATAGTGTGTTCCTCTCCATCCTGTGGAGAGGAGATTAGGTCAACAGGTTGCAATAGGGCAGCAGGATGTGTCCAGCAAGCCTGCTGTGATTTGCTGTCCCCTGGTGTGGCTTCAGAGGGGACAAGCAGGGGGCAGACAGCTGTGGTGGGGGAGCATGCAGGTGAGGCAGGGCTCCAAGGTAAGGCCACAGAGCAGGGTCTCCCCACAGCCAGGACAGACAGGGTGCAGACAGCTGTGGTGGGGGGAGCAGAGCAGCAGGTGTAGGGCCGAGCTCCCCAAAAAAGGGCACACAAGGCAGGGGGCTCCCAAAGGCCACAAACAAGATGTTGGAGGGCCAGGTTAGGCCGAGTGGACTGGCGACTTGTACAGATGCAGGGGGGAGGAAGCCCCACTAGCGATTGCAGCGGCCGCTGTCACGTGCAGTGGGAGTGTCAGGAGGCCCCTCAGGGGCCCGACAGTATCCTCCCATCGGACCAGGTATGTGCCAGGGTAGGCGAAGGCCAGGAGACAGGTCCCAGGGAACCGACAGATGACGTGGCAGTCTCATCCATTCTGGCCACGTCTAGTCGAGAGTTTCAGGCAGCGTTAGCAGCTGACGACAGCCTGAAAGCTCTCAAGGAGCAGGCGGCACAGCTACCCTTGGACTCGGACACCGCATGGGTGGTCTGGGACCAAGGACGGCTGTACCACGTGACGGTTCACCGGAGGCGTGGCCCAGGGACCGACTGTTGGTGGTACCCTATCTGTTTAGGGCGGAGTTGTTGTGGGTTGCACACAAGATTCCAATGGTCGGACACCTAGGGATCACCAAGACCAAGGAAAGGCTGGCCCAGCATTTCTACTGGGCAAAGATGGCTGCCTACTGCCATTCGTGCTACACCTGTCAGAGGGTGGGGAAGGCGGAGCCAAGGCCCAAAGCCCCACTGGTATCTCTGCCCATCATAGACGAGCCTTTCAGGAGGGTGGCTGTGGATTTAATTGGACCGCTGTCCATTCCCAGCAGCTCCGGGAAACGCTTCGTACTGACGGTAGTAGACTATGCCACTCGGTACCAACAAGGTGGCCATGGCCTTACTGGAGATTTTCTCTCGAGTGGGCTTTCCCCAGGAAAGTTGGTCGATACCCACGGGCGCGACTGGGAGCGGTACCTCCCACACCTACTATTTGCTTACGGGGAGGTACCAAATGCCTCAAAGGGGTTCTCCCCCTTTGAGCTCCTGTATGGGCGACATGTACGGGGGCCCCTGGCTCTGGTGGAGGAGGCCTGGGAAGGAGACTTCGCAACCCCAGAGGTGTCAGTCATTGAGTATGTTGTGCGCTTCCGCAACAAAATGTAGGCCTTAACACAGCTGGTACGCGAAAATATGCGACGGCCCAGGCCGCCCAGAAGAAGTGGTACGACCAGAATGCTTGTGAGAGGAGCTATCATGTGGGCCAGAAGGTGTGGGTACTGGTCCCCGTACCACAGGACAAGCTTCAGGCAGCTTGTGAAGGCCCATATGTCGTGCACCAGCAGCTCAACGCAGTCACGTACCTGGTCACCCTGGACCACAACCAGGGAAGGCCTTCCACATAAACATGATGAAGGCGCATCATGAACAAGAGGCATATGCCCTTCTCGTGTGCAACCTGCCTGAGGAAGGATGGACGGAGACCCTCCTGGATATGCTCGCCCTAGTCAGGGCAGGTGGATCCAGAGAGGACTTGGAGGTCTGCAAACAGCTCCTGGAGGGCCAACGGTCCCAGCTGTGGGCAACTCTCCACCCTTCCGGGCACTGTTCACCAACGTGCCTGGAAGGACGGAGTCAGCCATCCATCATGTGGACACCGGGGATCACCCCCCAACCCGGCATTCAGCATATCGGATCTCCCTCGAAGTGCAGCAGCACATGCGCAAGGAGATTGACGAGATGCTGAAGCTGGGGATCATCCAGGCATCCAACAGTGCCTGGGCCTCGCCTGTAGTCCTCGTCCCCAAAAAGGATCGGACCACTTGGTTCTGCGTGGACTACAGGGGGCTCAACGCTGTCAGTCACCTGTGCGTAACCAATGCCATGCATCGATGACCTGCTCGATCAGTTGGCCGGGGTCAAGTACTTGACCATCATGGATCTGAGCCGGGGATATTGGAAGATCCCCTGACCCGTGAGGCACGGGAAGTTCTGCCTTTATCACCCCATTCAGACTGTACCCGTCCACTGTCATGCCGTTTGAACTGAAGAATGCCCCTGCCACTTTTCAGCGGATGGTCAACATGCTTCTCAAGGGACTTGAAGGGTACGGGGCAGCGTACCTGGAAGACATAGCCATTTTCAGTCCCACCTGGGAGGATCACCTACAGCACCTGACGCAGGTGCTTGGACGTATCTGCCAGGCAGGCTTGACCATCAAGCCGGAAAAGTGCCACCTGGGCATGAGTGAGGTCAAGGCCAGAGCCCGGAAAAGTGGATGCCATCGCATCCTGGCCCGCTCCAAGGACCAAGAAGCAGGTAATGTCCTTCTTGGGCACCGTTGGCTACTATAGGAGGTTTATTCCACACTATAGTAGCCTGGCAAAGCCCCTGACGGACCTCGCCAGGAAGAGGTTGCCCTCCGCAGTCGACTGGACAAACGACTGCAAGACGGCCTTCCAGGCCCTCAAGGCCGCGCTGTCTAGCTCCCCAGTACTACAAGCAGCCGACTTCACTCGGCCGTTTATAGTACATACCGACGCCAGTGACTTTGGCCTTAGTGCAGTGCTCAGCCAGACAGGAACATCCCGTTATGTACCTGAGTCGGAAGCTTCTGCCGAGGGAAGTGGCCTACTCCACGATGGAGAAGGAATGCCTGGCGATAGTGTTGGCCCTGCAGTGGCTGCAGCCCTACTTGTATTGGCATTATTTCATCATGGAGACATACCACAACCCTCTGAGCTGGTTACACGCGGTCTCCGAGACCAATGGGAGTTTGCTACGCTGGAGACTGGCGTTCCAACAGTACAACTTCGCCATTCGCCACCGTAAGGGCTGAGGCCACGGCAACGCCGATGGGTTGTCCCAACAGGGAGAGGGGGCAGAAGAACGCATGGGAGAGCACCGAGAGGTGCTGCCCCCTAGCTCCCTCTAAAGGGGGAAGGTGTGAGGAAAAGTCACTCAAAAATGACTTCATCTCCAACTTCAAATCTAGTCAGATCAGACAAATGGCCCCAGCTCCCAGGAAAGCCTCAATTAATTAGCTCAGCTCAAACCCATTGTAAATACCATTCCATAGGAAACTCTCAATTACCTAGGAGCCTGGCTAATAATGGGCAGAGAGGAAACCTCCCAGCAGGAGATTTGCACATGAATCCAACCCCAAGCTTCAAAGACTTGAATGAACCTAGGCTAGACCCAGCGGCCTCGATATTTCATAAAGATTCATAGGAGACCCGTTCATAACTGGTCTGTGGCAGGTTCATATGTTACAATATGAAACTCCCCGTGCATATAGCCACCACTCATGTTCGCACGAGGCAGGGGGACCGAGAAATCCAAAGCTGGATTTAGGAAGCCCATAGGATAGGGGTGCCTGGTACCAGGGCGTAGCTTAGGCCCATCCAGTTCTGATGGTGCCACTGGTTCCGTTCTGTCCGAATGCCCTGCTGCGGTACGGCCCATTTTTGTTTTTCAGTAACAAATGGCATGGCCAGAGAGGGGGGAGTTTGTAGACCATCCCAGGGGTGTGTGGGGGAGTGTAGGGTGCTGCCACGTGGGCTGTCCCATCACGGATATAAGCAGGGAACCAGGTGTGCCCATTGTTGCATTAAGGAGGGGGGTACCTAACAGCATTTCCAGGAACATCCACAGAAGCCAGGCCTCCTTATCCTCCCCCATGAGGGCCCAGAACCAAGACAATCTCAGGTAACTGGACACATCTTACTGCCTTTGTCTGTAATCATACTTATATTTGAACCTCTGACTCTTAACTGTATATATTATCATTCTGTACATATTATATGTCTAGTGCGCCCTCCAAGACAAATTAAATCTATAAACTTTAATCTGAGCTAGTCTGTTGTCTTGATCATCGGCCTCACATGCCTATTACTCGGTCTATAATATATAGCTACCCCAAGGCTGGTTCTTGGCCTTGTTATAAGTCGGTACCAGACCGGTCTTATAACCAAACAAAAATCAATTAGGCTATGCACATCTATATATTTTGAAAAACGTAAGCATAGGTGCACACTGAAAAGGCAATAGCATACATCTAATACAAATATCAGTGGCACACTAAAAATTAAGTGAAACATCAAGGTATATAGGAATATTGGAAATGCATTACTGCTAAGGAAAATATGAAAACCTGGGACTCTTAGTTTACAGTTTTTGATCAAAGATTGTATTAAGCTCACCTCCCAAAAGCGTCAAGGGGATCCCAGCACAGTCCCTAACACTAAACATGTTACCTCACTAGGAGTCCATTCAAACTCAACATCTCAGGAAGTGATAGGAACATGCAGGATAATTCAGTAGCAGGTTCCTATCACTTCCTGAGATGTTGAGTTTGAATGGACTCCTAGTGAGGTAACATGTTCAGTGTTAGGGACTCACCTGTGCTGGGATCCCCTTGACGCTATTGGGAGGTGAGCTTAATACAATCTTTGATCAAAAACTGTAAACTAAGAGTCACAGATCTTTCATATTTTCCTTAGCAGTAATGCATTTCCAATATTCCTATATACCTTAATGTTTCACTTAGTTTTTAGTGTGCCACTGATATTTGTATTAGTTATAACCAAACAAAAACTGGTGGCAGCTTATTTGACTGGCCGAGCTTTGTTTAACCAGCGTGGGTAAACAAAGCTCTCCCAGCCATTCAGGATCATGGGCGAGGAGGGTGTCCCGACATCCCGATACACCCCAAGTCAGGCTGTCGACCGTCGAGTGTGCCGGCGGGGGGCTTTTCCTGACATGACATATATGCATTTTGCCACAAATTGCTGTGGTTTTGCATTGTGGTTTTTACAGGTAATACATGAAAAGTTGTTTAGAGAGCGTTATGACCTATTTAAGGGCTGAGAGTTGTGGGGAGGTTTTTTTGTGTTCTTATATAGAACTTTTTACATTTTGTAAGATGAAAGATGCCGATTACATATAAGTTAGTATTATGCTTATACTGGAGTTCAGAGTAAGTAAACTGGGAGTAATGCAAGGAGTTAACAGGGAGTGACAACATGACGAACATTCCGTAGAACCAGAACACACCTTGCGGAAGGATTCATCCAGCGTCCCTCCCATCACCATACCACAATGGCATCCGCCGATCAGAAAGACGAGCTGACCTGTAGAATCTGCCTGAACCTCTACACTGATCCTGTAACCCTTCAGTGTGGACACAACTTCTGCCGGGAGTGTATTGAGAATGTTCTGGATACAAAGAAGGGCTCTGAAGCTTACACCTGTCCTCAGTGCAGAGCAGAGTTTCAGGAACGTCCCGTGCTGCAGAGGAACACCACCCTGCGTAATATAGCGGAGCATTTCCTTTCTCAGGTGGAACAGGAAGAGTGTGAGGTATTCTGCACGTACTGTCTTCACACACCTGTGCTTGCTTCTAAAACCTGCCTGTGGTGTGACGCTTCTCTGTGCGACACTCATCTGGCAGTGCACAGCAAGTCCTCAGAACATGTCCTGATCCAGCCAACAAAGTCCTTCAGGAACAGAAAGTGCTCTCTCCACAAGAAGGTCTTCATGTATTACTGCACAGAGGATTCGGAGTGTCTATGTGTCTCCTGCTGCCTGGGCGAGAAGCACAGGGGACACCAAGTTGAATTATTGAACGACGCCTCCAAAAAGAAAAAGGAAAAACAAAGGATTATGCAAAACCAGGTTATCAAAGAAAAGGAAGAGATTGTAAAGAGAGTCCAGAGCCTCCAGGACCATCTGAAACATCTCCCAGATAGAGCAGCTGGTATTGTGGACAGAGTCTGTGTCCAGTTACGAGATATAAGGTTGAAGCTTGAAAACTTGGAGCAGCATGTTCTGAATGAGCTCAACAAGCAACAAGAACAGGTGTCACTGTCGGTCTCTGATCTGATCCAACAGCTGGAATTAATGGACAACCGGCTATCCAGGAGTGTATCTGCTATAGAGGACCTATGTCAGATGAGCGATCCGGTACTTGTCTTACAAGCAGACAGAGATGACTTTGCTGATGTGATGGGAGATAAAGTCGAGAAGCTAAAAGCGATGGAAGCTGCCGATCTGGCTGAAGATCTGATCATCAAGACCCTCAACTGTGGTATAATAGATATAATGTCAGGTATACAGAAGGGCTACTATGTGCAGGAGGCCTCTGCTATATTCCTGGATGTGAAGACTGCTTCTAATGATGTACATATCTCAGAGGACCTGAGAACTGCAACCTGGACAGCAGTAAACCAGGGGCGTCCTGAAACCCCTGAGAGATTTGCAGAACGTATAGCTCTGAGCACAAAAGGTTTTTCTTTAGCTAGACTTTACTGGGATGTAGAAGTGAGTAAGGAGGGGGCCTGGAGAATCGGAATGACCTATCCAAGTATAGGAAGAAAAGATGTCTATTCCAATATTGGAAATAATAAGTCGTCGTGGGGTCTGCGCAGGTACAATAAGCAATATTCAGTACGACATGATGGTAAAGAAATCTCACTAACATCTCCACCCTCCTGCTATAAGGTGAGGATCTACCTGGACTATACGGCTGGCCTGCTGTCTTTCTTTGAGCTGGGGGACTCAATGAAGCATTTACATACTTATAGTACCACCTTCACAGAGGCGCTGCACCCCGTGATCGCTGTATGGGATAATGCTTGGGTGAGGGTCTTGAATTAGGTCTGTTTCAAAATACATTACTTAGTTATGGAGTGATCCTAATTCACATCCTATATTATATCCTAGAGCTGCATTCACAATTCTATTAGTCATAAATAGTCAAGACAAACCCTTACAGCTTAGGACAGCTCCTAAATGGCTTTGGATGTAACTCAGGATCTGTACAGGATAAGTAATGTATGTACACAGTGACTGCACCAGCAGAATAGTGAGTGCAACTCTGGAGTATAATACAGGATGTAACTCAGGATCAGTACAGGATAAGTAATGTATGTACAGTGACTGCACCAGCAGAATAGTGAGTGCAACTCTGGAGTATAATACAGGATGCAACTCAGGATCAGTACAGGATAAGTAATGGATGTACAGTGACTGCACAGCAGAATACTGAGCGCAGCTCTGGAGGATAATACAGGATGTAACTCAGGATCAGTACAGGATAAGTAATGTATGTACACAGTGACTGCACCAGCAGAATAGTGAGTGCAGCTCTGGAGTATAATACAGGATGTAACTCGGGACCAGTACAGGATAAGTAATGTAAGGTATTTAGAAAATTACTCAATTATTAAAATTATATATGTAACCTGTAAAATAATGGTCTTTGATGGATATGAATTGTGACCTTACACTATACGCTCTAGTTTATCAGATTTTGTGTTTCCTTATTCCCACTTGGGCAATTTAATTTGTGTAATTATCATACTAACAATTGATCATTGTGGTTTATGCAGCTGTAGGTGCTGGTAATACACTTCATACAAACACTACCATGTACTCTACTTAAGCACGATGTATAGGTGTAGAGAACCCTTGATATAATGAAATGAAGTTCTGGGTATACCAATACAATTTAAACAAAACAAACTACAGGTATAACACCTAGAATAAAGATACATAAAACATAAACTTTTAATAAAAATAAATAAAAATTGAGAAAGAAAACGAAAAGACACCCTCAAATATACCCTATCAAAGACCTGTCTGCCTCAAAAATGGGGAAATCGCCCCAATAAGGGCGCCCCCACACTGGAACCTAAACTAACCCTGTCCCTAGCTACATCTAAATGAAAAAAAGAGAAAAACACATATACCACAAATGGAGTGCACAAACAAAAAAAGTGCTGTGATAAATAACAATACAACAGACAATATACGTTTGATGTTCAATAATACTATGAATTGATGATGCGTCATAGGAAGATGATCAATAACGCATAAATATTCCAATATTCCAACGCGTTTCCCCCCTAGATACTGGGGTTCATCAGGGAAAAATTGCAGTTGATAACAACCAATACGGAACATCTAAGGAAAAAATCAACAAGATGTATGCAATAAATATAACTCACGTCCCTTAATGATGGAAAACAGGGCTGGTAAGATAGAGGACGGGGTCCAGGATAAGTCATGTACAGATCCCCGCTATCTGATTACTGAGACAGGTCCAAGCAATACACTTCATATCCATTCTTGTCAGTGGTGTCTACAGAAACAATTTGTTTGTATGTGTTTTATGTACCACAGCACTTCAATAAACTTGTCAATGATGATAATGCAACATGTCTTATCTTCATCTGGCTATAAATGGGACAATTTGACACTATATTATTGTACATAGAAGGCAGTATTATAGTAGTTATATTCTTGTACATAGGGGGCAGTATTATAGTAGTTATATTCTTGTACATAGGGGGCAGTATTATAGTAGTTATATTCTTGTACATAGGAGCAGTATTATAGTAGTTATATTCTTATTCATAGAGAGCAGTATTATAGTAGTTATATTCTTGTACATAGAAGCAGCATTATAGTAGTTATATTCTTGTACATAGGGGGACAGTATTATAATAGTTATTTTCTTGTACATAGGGGGACAGTATTATAGTATTTATATTTTTGTACACAAGAGGCAGTATTATAGTAGCTATATTCTTGAACATACAGGCAGGGGCGTAACTAGAGAAGCCTAGGCACCATAGCAAACTTTTTGATGAGGCCTCTTTTCCCCCCTCACCTGCTTCCCCGACCACGAAAATTTACCGGGATCTGTTAATTCATGCAGTTACTAGATAATACAAGGAGTGACTACCTCACCATAGATATCACCATCATACAGCTACCAAACAAATTCCGCTATACCCACACCAACATTACTAATAACGCTACTACCTATGGACCTGATTATACCGCCAGAACACAACCACAAATTATCACCACAGTGACTGAATAATACCCCTACACTATTACTGAATAATGATCAATATTACTGCCATATAGTGGTATATACCAGTGACACAGGTGCCCTAAAAACTGTATGTTACCTCCATACAATGACCATATTGTGGTAGACACCAGTGTACACAGGCTCTGCTGACATACAAGTGATTATAGCGCAGTTACATCTTGTGACTCACATGTGACATTTCTCTACTGAGTCGTTGACTTTCCCTTTTGTTCTGCATCTGGTCCCGACCACCATGATGACTTCTCCTGGCCACCACTCGTCCCTGCAGATTTGGACACAAATATCTTAGAATCCTCACCTTTCCAGTACCTTCGCTGACCCCCACCTCTGTACAAACATCCCAGGGTGGAAGAGCGGATACAGGCCATAGCTTCGAGGCCCAGTCTCCTAGAGGGGAGGGCAAATATAGGCAGGCTGGGGGGGTATATATAGGCAGACATGGGGCATATATATAGGCAGACTGGGGGCATATATAGGCAGACTGGTGGGTTATAGAGGCAGGCTGGGGGGGCAGGTAAAATAAGAAATCACTCACCTGTCTATCGCTCCCTCGCAGCTCAGCTCCTGGGCAGTCTGTGCTCAGCGCGGGCGGCGCGATCATGTGACGTAATCGCGCCGCCCACGTGATCACTGAATGCCGGCAGGGGAAGTAGCAGAGTGGAGCATCGCTCCGTTCTGCTACTACCGATCAGTGCTGCCTTGAACGCTCGGGTCGGAGGGCCCGAACGCTCAGATTCAGGATGCGCCGGCCCCCTCAGCTCCGCGCCCGCCGGCAGTGAACTGTTATTATCACTGCCCAGGATTGGCATTACCAGGGTAGCAGACGTGGGAGCAGCTGCCCCGGGGCCCAGGCCCCATAAGGGCCTGGGCACCATGGCAGCTGCTACTTGTGCTACCCCGGTAGTTACGCCCCTGCATAGAGGGCAGTATTATAGTAGTTATATTCTTGTACATAGGGACAGTATTATAGTAGTTTTATTCTTGTACATAGGGACAGTATTATAGTAGTTTTATTCTTGTACATAGGGACAGTATCATAGTAGTTACATTCTTGTACATAGGGACAGTATTTTAGCAGTTTTATTCTTGTACATAGGGACAGTATTATAGTAGTTACATTATTGTACATAGGGGCAGTATTATAGCAGTTTTATTCTCGTACATAGGGACAGTATTATAGTAGTTACATTCTTGTACATAGGGGCAGTATTATAGTAGTTCTATTCTTATTCATAGGAAGCAGTATTATAGTAGTTCTATTCTTGTTCATAGGAAGCAGTGTTATAGTATTTATAATGTTGTACATACGGGCAGTATTATAGTAATTATATTCTTGCACATAGGGGCCAGTATTATAGTAGTTATACTCCGGTACACAGGTAGCAGTATTTTAGTAATATTCCTGTATACTGCAGGCAGTATTATAGTAGTTGCAGATTCATACCCTTTTGGCATGAATTGTTATAGGCTCATTAATAAATCGCTCTGCAGCATGTTCAATAAGGTTTTCAACTTTTATTTATTGCATTTATATTTACAGAAAAAAACAAACTTTCCTTAGTGTAGATTCACACATCATTTTTTCCAAATGATAGAATTCAAAGTGGAATCCAAGACAGAACTCCAAAGCGATAGCCTCAGATTTCTGCCATGGATATTAACTTTGCAAAGGCATTTTTAAATGCTAATTTGGACATTGTCCCATTCCAATGGGTTTAATGCTTGTCGTGGCTGCCCAAGCGGGATCTGCTTCAAGGAGTGAACGTCTTTACATTAAAAAAAAAATCCATGCTGTACTTAACAGTACAAACTACCCATTCAAGGTAAGGGCACTTCTTTTCTGATATGGAAAGAGATGCAGAATCCGCATGCAATTTCGCGTTACAATCTGTTGTCTGAATAAAACCCAACTCCACAACAAATTCGTAGCAATATCCACATTTGCCATATGGACTTTGTGGTGGCTTTGCTGCAGCGAAATCCACCACAGCTAATATGGAAGTTGTTTACCCTTGCAGTGAGTATTACTAAACAGTTCCCAGTTCTCGCTTTCCAAAGAACCAGTGGGCTAAAAGCAAATTGAGGATTTGTTACATGCAATACAGGGCGCTTGAGCTTCTCAGCTCCTTTCCCATAATGCCTTATGATATGCAGATACTTCGTGGAGTGCAAAAGGCATATGTATTAGGGTATATGTACACTTTTAATAACATTTTCACCTAAAATGAAAAGGGTCTCCAGAAAGTTACCAGTATAGATCACCCTGAAGCCAGGAACATGACTGGTGATCGCCCTTAGTTTCTCAGTCTCACCCACCCATTATCGTAAACAGCAAACACAGCATGGAGGGGCTGAGTGAAGGCGATGGTGGTGGTGTATAAGTGAGCGATGGGGTCACTCAGCTCATAAAAGGACAGCTGCCCAGCATCATAGTCTATATATATTCGGAGTTTTTGACACACAGCTTTGTGATTTATCTTGATGTCTTTATTGTTGTACCTCATAGAGTAGCTGTCGCCAGACCTGCATATACCCAAGGACTTGATATTTTTCCCAATTAATGCTAGTTGTCCTCTCCTCTCCATACTGGCGTAGCCCACTCCCACTCTCCATTTCCCCGACTTGCAGGTATCCACATCCCAGTAATGTCGACCGGATGTAAAACTCCTTGTACTTAATACTTTGCATTCCTCAAATCTTTCGGGTGTTTCGGGGCGGTTTTGGTGCACTTCGGTACAAGTAACCGTTTTCAGGTCACCAGACACACAGATGTTGTTGGATGCAGTGTTAACATCCAAAAATATCTCAGTAGCTTCGTTGGCCGGGAAATATTTTGTTACACCATCATCGCCCATAATTCCTGCCAAGCCCTTGTGTACCATCCGACAGATCAGATTGTCATCCAGGTCATCAACGGCCTTGGTCATTTTGATAGCTCGCTCACATAGGTCTCTCTGCTCAAGGTCAAAGAAGTAATTGACATCAGCTTCTTGGTCCTGTAAGAGACTTAGAGGATCGGTCCTCTTACACAGCTTCTCCATGTGACACGTCTTCCTGGACAGTTCATCCTTCTTTATACCCAACTGGTGGATCAAATCAGAGATGGAGTGTGAGGTCTGCTCTTCACGTCTTGCGATCTCACACAGGACCTCTTTTTGTAGGATATCCATCTTCCTTCTGAGGTCCTTAAAGGTCACATTCACATGCTCCATTAAACTTGCCATCTTTGCTGATGTTCTTTGTTTATGCTTCTGAAGATTTTGGATTTTCTCCTCAACTTCCTTCCTCACTGAAGCTCCTTTTGCTATTACACTCGTTAGTTCGCCCATCTTCCTCCTAAATGCTTCATTTATGGCCATCACTTGGTGTTTCTTGTGATCGCCATTCAGCAAGCACGAAATGCAGATACAAGAGTTGTCATCCGAGCAGTAGTATGTGAGGGCCTTGTGGTGAGAAGGACATTTCTTCATGCTCAGGGAGCTACAGGGCTCCATTAAGACATGTTCGGGAGATTTGCTGTGGACTCTTAGGTGGTTATCACACAAGGACACCTCACAATGCAGGCAGCACATAACAGCTGGTACGGGAGAGTCTATACAGTTGGAGCAGAATATCTCAGTCTCTGGTTGCTCTGGTTGGGTAGAATGGAAATAGTCTACTATGTTACCCAACCTTAAGTTCCTTTGCAATGCAGGACGCGCCTGAAATTCTTCTCTGCAGTCAGGACAGCTGTAAACCCCAGAAACCTTCTGCGAATCCAGCACTTGATCAATGCAGAGGCGGCAAAAGTTGTGTCCACATCTCAGCAATAGTGGGTCCGTGAAGATAGTCAAACAGATGGAGCAGGTCAGCTCGTCTCTCAGGGCTGCGGACGCCATTGTGTATATGAGGCCAGTGCTCTCGGTAAGGGCGTGTTTTAGCTGGCTTGTTCCTGATGACGGAGAACGTATCATGCAGATGTGCCTGTTAACTCCATGCACACCAGGCAGTCTAGCAAACCAGTGAAGAACACCACAGTGTATTACAGTCACTGTTTCTGACACTTGCTGTCATAGGACAACCTGTTATAAAACAGTCGAAAGCCTCTGGAGTACTTAGAAAGGGTTAAACTTGGTCTCCACTATTCCAGACTGAAAGACTCCACCAGATGCATATGAAAGAGTCCACATGAAAATGTATTGGGTTCGTGAATTTAGCTGTAGTTACAGAGATCAGACAACATCATTTATTTTCTGAGCACTTTCCATGCTGCAGCTGAACATATCCATAGTTAGGAGCTCCACTTGTTAGTATGTCTGCAGAGGAATCCAGGGTTTAAAGGGGCATTCCCATGTCATTGATTAGCTTTACATGTGTAGGAAAAGGTAAATAAAGACTATTACTAAATACACTGCTGTTCTGATTTTGCTCCTCTTCAGAGTTAGGAACAGATGCCATCTCCTGCTTTTGTACAAAAGCTTTCCTAGTTACCGACCACTTCTCTCTGCTCTACAAAGCTGAAGCAGTGGCCAGGATGGAGACAATACTCCCTGCTGTGTTCCTTATCTTGAAAGACAAGAGCTTGTTTACAATACTTACTGACCAGCTATTACCCTTTGTAGCCATGTGCATTACCGTTTACAAACCACCTGCACTCATGTCACTGTAACAGGAATAGTAGAGCTGATATGCCAATCACTGCTATAGAACCACCCACAGCCTGACCAGGAAGTGTGAGTCTGCAGCTGCCTGTGGCTCTGTAAAACTGCATGGTGGACAAGAAACCCTTTAAGCCTCTGATGGGCAACTATTGACCTGAAGTGCATTTACATAACTGAAACTTTTGCCGTCTGGAGCTGTTGCCAAGATTGCGCCCCTTTTTTATGTTCACATCCCCACTTTTTCAGACCATACCTTTTTTTTTTTTTTTTACAGGGCTCTCCTTGCTCCCAGAAATAATAACGGTGACTTCAAAAATCATGTTATTACGTCTTGATATTCTAAAGAACCCTAAACTTTTTTACTTTTCTGGTCATGTAGTGTTTATTTTTCATTTTGGGGAAAATGAATCAATTTTTTGGGTTTAATTTTTAATTTATTTAAAATTATTTTTTTTTCCTTTTTCATTTTTTTTTTTATTTAGTCCCAATATGATACTAGACAATACGATCATTTGATTGCTTTTATAATACATAGCAACACATTACTGTATTACAATGTCGTATAGTGCATGTAACAAGAGCCTACTACACTCTGTCTATAGGAGCCCATAGGATTCTGTACACGGCAGACACAGATGGTAGTATTTGGCTCTACTCCCATGGGCAAAGCGTGGTTTTAAGGGTTCCCGGGGTAAAAAAGGTCCCCCCTTCTGTTAACCACTCAGATGCTGCAGACACTACTACCCATGGAATCTAGAGGGTTTTAAAGGGTGGATTGGAGCTAGCTCCGTTTTTCGGTTTCCTTTCATCGGCAACGGTTGTCCCGTAAGCTGCTCCGCTGAGTGTGGCATGGGCACAGCCTTTTTGGGGTACCCACCCAGAAGACTTGCCAACTGTACCGGTGGTCCGGGAGAGTTGACAAATGTGCCCTTGCCATGCAACTGTTGAGGAGCCCTTTTATGCTTACCCTGTGTGTATAATATAAAAACATTTTAAAACCCGAACAACAATGCAGACGGACAGTACCGTGTCTTGTCTTAAATTTCTACCCCAAAAAAAAACATTTTTAACCCCTTTTAAAAAGCAAATGAGAGGTAAAACGCCTTTTGGATTTTGTGCTATTCACCTCTGGGAGCAATTTAAGTTCCCAGTAGACTCCCCCCAATTCAAAACAACTCCTGTGTCCCCTTTAACAGATGGGCCCATGATCAGGAATTTGCATTGTTCCTATTACATCTTCAAGATGAAATATCTAGTATTTTCCTAGTGCACATGGTAGAGCTATTCTCTTCTTGCATGTAATCGGTCACCTTTCCTTTACTCACCGTCAGATTTAACTTGTCCCACAACTCTTTATTGGTGCATTGAACAAGGTAACGCTTCTTGCATGTCACGTACAGACTCTTCCACCCTTGGTCTCCTGCATCATCATCGTCTTCTATAAGGAACACTAAACCTAGAAATAAACTAACATAAAACAAGAAATTTAGTTGCCGCATGGGTTTTAA
>JAODAL010045499.1:0-31881 GCA_025379985.1 Phyllomedusa bahiana
GGACGGGTTAGTAAAAGCCCTTTAAAAAAAAAATGGTGGTTAAAGACTCCTTTTTCCCGGATTTTTTAAAATGTGGGGGTCTGCGTTTGGGGTCATGCTGCGTTCCGGGAAAGGGGTTTCAATGTCCATTTTAAAGTAAATTATGGTTCAAACATATCCCTTTTGGCACTTTTTTTTTTGTGGGTGTGCGGGTTTAAGGGGCGGGCTGTGGTACAAGACAGGGATGTAAAGGTCTGTGATTTTTTTCTGTGATTTTATAACCTAAGTGTTTTTGCCTAAGATGTGCACGTATCCATTTGACTGTTGTGGATGTTAATTTAGCTTTTCCACCTTGTTTGGGGAAATAATAAGGGGTGTTTTTGTTTCCCCCCCATAGACTTTAATGGTATCGGAAATCGATGCCACTATAAAAAAACCCTTATCGATAGGGGCCGCTATCGACTATAATCGATCTCGATAGCTAACGCAATCGTAAAACATAGTCACAAGAGAGCCACAACCTTGGGGGACCATTTGTAAGGGGGGACATAGGTCACCTCGTGCCAAAACACGACAGATGCATTTTCTAACCAAAGAAAGGCACATTTCATTTTTGAGTTGCGCCGTGCTCCTTGGTAACCTAAAGGGAGCCATTTTTCCCATCCGTAAAGGAAACTTTTCCTATCAAAGGCTTTTTTACCTCCCGATCAGCTTTGTTGTTATAATTTAAAATGCCCGTGCGGATCCCCTTGTGGACAAACCATCGGCTGTGAGGACCCATACCAAACATAAGTCCACAATTAGATGTAAGGAGAGCTTACTACCAATTCCAGCACACTTCATGAGTTTCAATCACCATCCGTCACAACTCAGTTTTCAAGTGATCGAGCAGGTTCCCGCAGCCCGACGAGGGGTAATATATGCAAAATGTTAAAAGGGGGAAAGATTTTGGATAAAACCCCCTTGGTACTCTTAACCGGGGGGGTCAAAACAGAAAAATTTAAATACTCTGTGATTTCTATTTATGACTGTATCCTTCATCCCCATATACATAGGCTTCTATGCATTCAATATGTATTTAGGAAAATATAATTTTATATGTATACAGTCTCGTTTATAGGCCACTACACATTTGATATACAATTTCTATATGCACATTGTTGCAGAAGATTGTATTTTGCTCTAGCTCTTTATAGGACCTGTATACCTGTTATTCGTGCATGTACACACTCTACTAGGTTTCAGTAACATATTGTGTTTGTCGCATAATATTGTGTACTATCACTTGTACCTTTATCTGCATGGTTCATCTTATTATGTTTTTATCTCTCGTTCTTAGAGAAAATGAACATCATCCGGCTTATGGTAACCTCTGTAACCATCATTTCCTTACCCTCTTCTCGTTTACATATTCCCCTTTATCTAGTATGCTATTTATTTATATACTCATTTTTCTTTTATTCCCACCTCTGTTCCTCTCTTGTATCTTACTCCCCTGTTTTTCCTTATATCACTCTTTCCTTATACATCATATCACTATGTTCTCTGCATTTCCCCTTAGCTCCACAGCCCCGACAGCGCTGCTGTGTGGCGCATGCGCAGTGGAACCTGCCCACACTGCCCTTTTTCCTTTCACGACTCCCGGCGCCACTGCGTGGTCGTGGCTTTACCGCGCATGCACGGCAGGCTATTTAATGGCCGCCCGCATCGCGGTATACACGGATGCTCCAACCTACTGCTCCCGGACATCAGGTCCTTACCTATACTTCACAAGGTAACTCTAGCTCTGTTTTTCTCCTCACAGCGATCTTTATTAAGTACTTTTGAATAACCCCAGCCTCTTTCTCTCTATAGCACATCCCTTAGTCAGGACCATATCCTGAATTTACCTTACTCTTATGCCGTTACTTTTGGGTAAGCACTTTTACATGAGTGCTCTGAATGAATGCCTCATTGCCCTTATCACTAGTATATAAACATCTCATTTACCCTATCTTTTGCAGCTATCTATACTCAACATTGATCTATATAATCCTCATTTCCTACAACACACTGGGTTCATCTAGGTAAGAAGACATTACCTTATTCCCTTACTTTATTCCTACTTTATTCCCATACTATATTCTTTCTCTTCTCTATCCTTTTTGCCACCTTGATTTTGATATTCATCTTTTTTTCTGTCTCTATATATAAACTTTAATTACAATATATGTTTCCCTTTTTCCCCCCTTTTTTTCTTTTTTCCTTTGTTCCTACTTCATCCTTTTTTTCTCTCTGTTCTTTCTTCTTTCTTTTCCTCTCCTTGCTGTACCTTATTATTTTTTATCCACTTACGCGTATCATTATACTCACCTGACATTTTTATTTTCCAGGTGTACTTGATAAAGGCTTGCATGCCGAAACGTCGTATATTTGACATCTGATTCCATTTTTCATATAAGTGTAAATGATGCATTTACTGAGTATATATGACAAAACGTTTGTTTAATAGATCCTACCTTCACTGCTGTGAATAAAAAAATCTTGTTCAGTTTATCAAGCATTCATTTTGGTGTGCAGTGGTTTTTCTATTCTAGTAATTCGGGATCTATAATCCCTTCCACGATTGCACCCATTATCCTAGGTAATCCCAGGTGTGCGTAACCTTCTTTGATAAAATAGATTAAAATAACATGACAGATTTGGCACACCAAGTTGCCAATGGAGGCTCTCCCTCTGTTTTTCCCTTACTTGCCACGGTTGTGATTGATTGTGGTAACTAAGGGATAAATCAGCCATGACTGGAGCAAGCTCCGGTCATGCCCAACAGTGCATAGAGACATTTGTAACATACAGCTAGTACCATGCACTCATCGTGCAGGCTCTGCTTACCAAAACATCATATTCAGTAAGGGGATAACAAAAATTTTTAAAAGTTGATACAATTTCTTTCAGCATCACTATTTTCTGAGACCAATAAGGTTTTTTCCAACTACAGACCTGTATGATGGCTTTCTTTTTTATTAGGTAAAGAGCAGTTGCTATTGGTACCATTTACTAAGATTTTTTTAAGCATTTTTTATATTCAAATTATTTGACCAATGTATTGCAGCATAATGTACAATTACCACTCTCTTTTTACACTCTGCCTCTTTCAGGGTGTAAAAGGAGCAGTCAAATGGCAGGCCTGGGGGATTTCATTGAACTGCAATCATGAGGAGAGGATTGGGCAACTGGTCACTTTATAATAACTTTCATGGAACTGTTTAATCTATTTTGTGAAATAGCCAAAGTAAGAGTTATCTCCATAGCTGACACCCAAATTGCATGTAGCATAGTAATAAAACTGTGAAAGATACTTCTCTGTGCTCCACTGCAATGTTTTCTTCCTATTGGCCAATGTCCCAATAAGCCTTCAAGCATGGTGAGTAGGGTTGCCATATGGTGCCAAAAATAAACATCCTGAAGTACAATTAATTAGCAACTGTTGTTGCTGCCTCTGTTCTCTACTACCACCACCAAAATATTATTACTTATAGATGGGGTTCTGTTGTTACCAAAGGGATTCTTATTGATCACTTCTGCTACCCTAAACTATCCTTTCTTCCCACTCCTTTCCCAAAAAACACGAAACTCAGAAGCTTAGATTAAATTGGCCACAGCAGCTATTTAATTGACAGAAACATAACATAAAATGAGTAAAAATATGCTTCAACTTTACTACTAAAGGGGTTTTCCCACTTCTTCTAAGACTACTTAGGCTATTTTGTCCATCTGGAGGCACGTATGAGTGTTTGCGTTTTATGGGGTCAAGAGTAGTTGTTAGGCTAGGTTCACACGGTGTATTTGCAGGGCGTAATTACGCCCCGCAATTACGCCGTGTGGCCGGGGGTGGGGCGGGAGCGGGGGCGGGTGCGGGGGTCGGCACCTCGCCGTCTCATAGACTATCATTACTAGTGGTGCTTATACGCCGCTAGTAATTCACATGTCAATTATCTCCCCGCCCGGCGGATTCGCTGAGCAGGGAGAGTAGACGTCATCCATAGTTCTCTATGAGAACTGTGGATTACCGTAATGACTGGGACGTATTCCAGCCGTAATTTGCGCACTCTGGCGCGTAATTACGGACTGAAATACGTCCTGGTTTAAGCCGTGTGAACATAGCCTTAGAGAATGGGGAGAAGGCCATGGCAGTCTCCTGATTACCTCATATGCTCACCAACTCCCCAAGAAAAAAAATCCAGACCATGGAAGACACCCAAGAAAAAAAAAAGGAGAGAAATGGGGTGAGCGCCACTTTCACTTTGCTGCCCCTGTGCTAAATAAATTCCCAATCCCTTAACAACCCTAAACCCTGATCTAAGCTCCGACTCTCCCTCACTCATCCTTCCTACTGAGCTGGGTCCTGTGGGTCCCCTATGTTTGCCTGGCATTTGGCTCACTATTGCTAAGAAAAGGCAGGGGGTGCAGACCTATGTTAACACAGTATATGCACAGCAGGGAAATTGGGACTGCTAGGCAGCAATGTTGCATAAAACACACAACTGCTGTCTGGCTGTGACATAGAGAGACATGTATGAATCAAATGCGTCAAAGTTAATTTTCTCATCTTTTTTTCAGTGTATAATGCTCCTGAATGTATGACATTGGTTTTTGTGCGTTCATAAATAGTGTAAAGTTCAGCCTCCAGCTTACCCCTCCAGACATCTCATTTTAGCCACTATACAACTGTCCTTTACTACTATTTATATCCTGATCAGTTTTTCACACACTTCTACTGTTCTTTACAGCTCCTGCACAAAACCTTTTCTCTCATCACCACAGTCCTGCAGCGGTAAGTTTATTTCTCCTACTTACCTCTGGTCATTTATATCTCTATGTGCCACTCATATTATTCTCTTTTTCTCCCATACAGCCATCTGTTTAGCTCATTTTTTCCATACATTTTTTCGGCATTCTTTTTATGGCATCTATCCACCTTGGTAAGCAACAGCCCAGATATATTTTCCCTTCATCCTGTCTCAACACGTTTTCTCCGTCACTCATTCTTTCCTTTCTTCGTCCTTCCCCTTTTTTCCATTCTCTGGCTCTTTTTTCTTCCCTTTCTTTCTGTTATAACTCCCCCTTTTTACCTTACACTCTCTCGCTCAGGTCTTTTTCCCATTTTTCCCTTTCCTGTTTGCATTTAATTCCATCACATTCTTCTATCTAACCTCTCCTCTGTTTTTTTCTAGTGATCTAATTGAGAAAGTTTGAAATCAACCGAAATGTCGTAGCTAAAAATTGATCACAGTATCCTTCCACCAAAAAATCCCATCTTGTAAATACCATGTAAAATTATGCAAATCTATGTAAAAATTATGTATGGACCTAATGTTATGTAAGCTTGACCTATATAAAGATTTATGCAAATGAAAAAATATTTTTCGATTGTCCTTGTGTGCTGTGGAAAATATATATATACTAGTGCAAAGTCCGACGCGCCTATCCTGTGTATTTGGCGCATTACGGAACCTAGGTGCATAAGTAGTGCTCCAAACATGTAAAAAGGCTATAGATAGGGTGGAAATAAAAGAAAAGTCTTTAGAATAGCATGTCTGTGAACAGAAACTATGGTACTGATCTTGCTTGGTGGACCACCGGTCCCAGCAATACCTGTGTTGTGCTGGCTCTTGCTCTATGTAGAATAAAGGGTGAGAGCAGCAAAAATACATTTCAAATTTAATGTGGTAAAAATGTTATAGTTAAAAATCTGAACAACATCATCAGTGGGTTATTGAATGTAAAATTTGTGTTAGATTCTATTAATTTTAAAAACATTTTATAGGAGATATTTTTATATTTTTGGGATTTTATATATTTTAATATTAATTTTATATGAACATATTTTTTATTAAATTTAAATAATAAAATTTTATATAGTTTGATAATTATCATAAATTACATTTTATTAATGTACTGCTGTAAGTTGAGAAATATTGGACATTTTTTTCCCTAGCAGCAAATCTCCACTTCGACTCCGCAGGCTTAGGCAGACCACATTGAAAGAGGTCTGCTTGTTCGAGCAGTAAAGCACCTAGTTTTGCCGAACCACATTCATATATATGTCTAATAATACGAGTGTGTTGCATCATGCCCCCAGAATGCCCCTTATGTTAGGCACATTAAAAAGTTTCGAGCCTTTGGAACAATGCGCCTAACACATTCGTTAGGTGCATTAGACATCCTAGACTGGCATTTGACGCCAGAGAAGGGTGAAAACCCAATCATACATGTCACCCATAATGCTACTTCCCGGTGGTGCAGAAATACCTGTGCCTACTTACTTTATATAGGTGATTGGCAGTGGCAATAGAGAGAGCATACCTAAATAGTGCTACCCTAGGCACTTGCCTTTTAATGCCATTTTGCAAATATAGTCCTGCATGTATGACATTTGGATTTTGTTATATATTGTGGATTTTAAGGGGGGGCATGTATGAAAACTGTCTTGGTCTAAGACTTTCTTTGTTGCCCATAGCAACCAATGAGAGTTCCCGTTTCATTCTTTCAGAGCACTATATGAAGTGAAAGGGGAACTCTGGTTGCTATGGGCAACAAAGAAAGTCTTAGACTAAGACAGTTTTCATACATGTGGCCATAAGAGTTTGAAGAAAAAAATTGCCAGCAACTCCAAAGATGCAATAAAATCCAAGGTGTTTATTAGAACATGAGAACTTGAAGACACATCACAAGAAGACAATGGGCAAGATGCCAAACTGATGCGTTTCGAGTCCGTCCAGACTCTTAGTCGTAGTACCTACATAGGCCCTAAGAGTTTACATGAGGGTAATTTACAGTGAAAATGTACAGCATTTTGGCAACATAAGGAACATGCTGCAGTTTTGAAAATCCACAGCATACTTGTATTTCAGTGTGGAATTATATTTTTGCTTCCTGTGGATAAGATTTTCCAACTCCATCCACATGTATTGTACTGTAGTTTGCTGTCGATTTGTTGAGCTAAATCTTTATTGCAATTTAAAAGAAATTCCACAATGTCACGGCTAGCTCTTGCAGAATTTCCACAATGTCATGGCTCGCTCTTGTAGAATTTCCACAATGTCATGGCTCGCTCTTGTAGAATTTCCACAATGTCACAGCTCGCTCTTGCAGAATTTCCATGATGTCACAGATCGCTCTTGTACAATTTCCACGATGTTATGGCTCGCTCTTGGCCCGAATTTCCCGATGTATGGGTCGGCTCTTGGCGAATTTTCCACCGGGGGTCAAAAGGCACGCTCTTGTTACAATTTCCCGATTTTCCCCGGCTCGCCCTTTTCAGAATTTTTCCCCAATGTCATGGGGGTCCCCTCTTGTAGAAAATTTTCCCAATGTTTATGGCCCCGCTCTTGTAGGAATTTTTCCCAAAAACACAAACTGCTCTTTTCCCAAAATTTTTCCTTTATGGGGCCCCGGGGGTTGCTCTTGCAGAAATTTTCCCCGATTTTCACGGGGGTCGTTTTGAAAAAAAATTTACGGGCAGGGGTCGCTCTTGTAGAAAATTTCACAATGGTTTTGGCTCTTCTTGAAAAAATTTTCCCAATGCCCAAGGTTTCGTTTTTGGCAGATTTTCCCACAATGTCGCGGCTCGTTTCTTGCAGTGTTTTTTCCCTTGGAAGCACTGCTGAAACCCGGGGGCCCCTTGGAGATTTTTTTTAAATGAAAATTTTCGGTACTGATTTTTTTCAAAAACATTCCAAAAAGGGGGGAAAAACCTGAGAAAAAAAACCCTCTGTTTCCGTTTCCCAAATTACCATAGTTACCCTTAAATTGCAAAATTTTCAATGGGAAAGTCGGGGGGGGCCTTTTCTTTAAAAAAGCTTGAGGGGAGTTTGTTTGAAAATTTTACTTGAAATTTGGAATTTCCCATTTTTTTTTCCCCCCTTTAAACCCCCGGACCCAGTTTTGGGCCTCTCTGACAGACCCAAAAATTTTTGAAATCTTTTTTTTTTTTCATGTGTCACTTTTGGGAGAATAACTTTTTGCACTTTAAAACCCCTATCCTTTGTGTTTCCCGAGACTGTTTTTTCGAAAAACCCCTTTGGTGCTAAAAAGGTTAGTAAAAAATTTTTGGTCCCAAAAAAAGATTTTTTAATTTGGGGAAAAAATATAAAAATTTAGGTGAAAAATGTGAAAAAATTTACCCAATTTCAAATTCAAAAATTTCTGCTGAAGACAGTTTGTGATTCCCCCAAAAAATATTTTAAAAAACGCATCTACCTTTAGGTCTGTTTGAAAGTTTGGCCTCATTTTTTTAAAGGGTTTTTTTTTTTTTTAAACGACTTTTGGGGGGGCTTATAAATTTTAGTAAAAATTTTCAAATTTTCAAAAAAATTTGCTTTTTTACAAAATTTTTTTGGGGACCAAGTCCGTTTAAGGGTTGACTTTGTTTTGCCCTGTATGTTAGTTACCCCTTTAAATGACCTTCATCTAAGAAACTACCCCCCTTAAAGAAATTAAAACAGCTTTTGGGAAAGTTTTTTTAAACCCCTTAGGTGTTTCACAGTTTTTAAAAAGAAAAGTGGAAAGTAAAATTTTTAAAAATTTAAACTTTTTTTCCAGATTTTAAATTTATTTATGTTTATTAAACAAAAATTTACGGAAAAATGTGATCAGGGAAATGCAAATTAATTTTTGTTTCCCCAAGATTCTCCCCAATTTTCGGGAGTTTATCCCATTTTGGGGCCCCAAAATTTGCATTTTTTGGCTAAACCAAAAGGGCCCCGAATGGAGGAGCCCCCTATGGACCCGGGGGCCCTTTTTTCCTTTTACTTTTTTTATTTAGGGGCCATTTCTTGGTTTGCGGAACCCCCTAAGGTTCCAAAACGTAATAAAAAACCCCTAAAAAAAACCCCCATTTTGGGAAAACTAAAACCCCTTAGGAATATATCCAGGGGTGTAGGAGTAATTACCCCACAGGCTTTTAAAACCTAAATATTTTTAGGTTGGGCTCTGAAAATAAAAATAAAAAATTTTTTTCCAATAATCTGCAATTTTAGCTAAAAATTTTTTAAATTTTTTAAAGGAATTTTTGGAAAAAAAAACCCCCAAAATTGGTTACGCAATTTCCCAAAGTTCGGAAATACCCTAAATGGGGTGAAAAATGTGTTTGGGCCATGGCAAGGGGGGGGTACCAAGGGGGGGGGGTCCCCCCTTTTGGTTTGGGGGCCCCCCCCCCCGGGTTTGGGTTGGGGGCAATTGGGGCCTTTCCTCCAAAGCCCCCAAAGTACAAAAACCTGGGGGAAACCCTTTCCCGGGAAGTTGCCCATTTTGGATTTAAATTGCCCCTCAGGGTTCTAAAACCAAGGGGTGTATTTGCTTTTTGGGGTTTGAAACGGTTTTCCCGTAGTTTTTTTTTTAGCACTGGGCCCCTGGAAATGGGGGGGGGAAAACGCATTTTTTAGCCATTGTTTTTTGGGCTTCATTTTTAACAGAATTCCCCCAAGGGATAATTGGGGAGGGAAAAACTTTACTTTTGGGGGTCGGTACAATTAAAATTTGATTAAATTTTATTGGTTTTTTTATGTTTTATTATTTTTTACCCCAATAGAAGGGGGTTTTTTTTAAAAAAGTTGCGTTTTTTAAAGTTGTGTATTCTGACGGGCCTAGCTTTCTTAATTTTTTCCCATAGGGAGTTGGCTTGGGGGGCCCTTTTTTTTTTTAATGAGAGGGACTTGATTTTTTTTTGATCCATTAGGGGGGTTTTGTTGCTTTGATCACTTTTTTTTGGGTTTTTTTGGGGAACCCTTTTGTACAAAAAACAGCACAGGGGTAGTGTTTTTTGATTTTTATTTTTTACAGCGGTAAAACTGTGCGGTTTTAAAAGACATGTGGGTTTGCTCGGCAGGTTGTTTACAAATTACGCGATACCCCCTTTATATTTTTTTTAATGTTTTAGGGCTTTTACAAAATAAAAAAAACCCTTTTTTATTTAAAAAGGGAAAAACCTTTTTTGGGCATAAACCGCAGTTTGGGCCAAAAAACCTTTGTTTTTTTTTTTTTGGTTTTATGGGGGCTGTATAGGGCCCTTTTTTTTCGGGTTGATTTGGGACGTTTTTTTTGGGGAAATTTTTTTTGGGGGGACAAGATTTTGATCGCTTTTAAATTTTTTTTTGGAAAAGGTAGGGGTGAAAAAAAATACGAAAATTTTAGCATTTGTTTTTTATTTTTATTTTTAATAGCGTTCCCGTGAGTTTTCCTGAAAAGTTAGTTTTATTTCTGTGGGTTGAGACGATTACGGTTGATCCCCAATTTTTTTGGGTTTTTTTATTTAAAAAGAAAAATTTTTTTTAAAAAAAAAAGGGGTTTTTATTGTGTAAAAAAAATATTTTTTGCACCCATTTTCTTCTAATTTGCCGAATTTTTTAAATTTTTCCCGTTTTTCGGGAGCTGTGTAAGGATTTTTTTTTTGGGGGATGAACTGGGGTTTTTAAAATTGGGGCATCCCCTTTGATGTTGATATGAGTTTTTGATTACTTTTTACCCATTTTATGTGCTGCCGGGGATGGGAAAAAAAAAGCGCTATTCTGTGGGTGTTTTTTGGGGTTTTTTTTTTTTACGGCGTTCACCGTCGGGTTAAAATTTAAAAAGGAAGTTTATAGGGTGGGTCGTTACGCACGCGGCCAAAAACCCAAAAAAGGGGTTACTTTATTTTATTTTTTTATCTTTTTTAGGGGGGTTTGGCGGGTTTGTAAAAAGGGGGGAAAAAGGGGGATGTACGTGTTTTTTTTTATTTTTTTGGTTTTTGGGGGGTTTTCCTTTTTTTACACTTTTTTTTAAAAATTTTATTTTCTTTTTAACTTTCCCCCCGGGGGGTAAGGGTTTAACGGATCGTCAGATTTATTATGGCAAAAAAGGGATCAGCTTTCAGTTTTGCTGTATCCTGGTTTTCCTTTGGAAAATGTCTGTCACGCTGCCCACAATGCCCTTGGGGGCATCGTGACGTCAACCCCGACAACCCGGGATGTGTCATTCAGGGATCCCGGGGTGTCTGGTAGGAGGAACCGGGAACGGCGTTTAGGCCGTTACTGGGGGCGAGATCGGCGGGGCTGAGGAGCTCACTCCCCCCGCCCGGGAGCCGCGATGTGCGGGCCAAAGGTTTTCGCAACCCTCGGGGGGTTTAAACCCCCCCGGCCCGGGGGCACTCCCGGGCCCTGGGGGGTGCGGCTTTTTAATTGGGCCCGCGGTATATTTCCGCCGGTTTTCCCTTGCCGCGGGTCTTTCGCGCTTTCCCTTGTGTTGCGCGGGAAAATTGCCGTGAAAGTAATTTATTTCGGCCAATTTTCGGGGGAAACCCCTAAACCCCACATTTTCCCTTTGAGTACGACAAAAAGTCCGTTAAAGGGGTTTAAAAACAAATGTTTAATTAAAAAAAATTGCAATGAACTACCCCCTTTTTTGGTGGTTTTGCGAAAGAATGTGATCAAATTTTTTCTATGCCTTTCATGAAGGTTAAAAAATGGGGGTTTTTTGTTTGGGGAAAATGAAAAACTGAAAGGGCCTTTGAGGGAACCTGTCACATAAAGGGTTTTTGCCACACTTGTTTTTTAGGACGACAAGCTAGTGACAGACTCTTTTGTGTCTTATTATGTAAGATGCATCAGTTTAAGAGCATTAAGGGCGACATCTATGAACGGGGCTGCGGCAGATATCTGCCATCTTTTCAGCCCGATATCAGGCGCAGCCCCGTCCAGACATTTTTAAATCTCCCACACCCCACTCCCGTGTGAATTACATAGTGCCTGCGGCGCTTTGTAATGCTCCCAATCTCGGAGGGGGGGGGGCGGGAGTGTGGAAGGTGGGGCGCCCTAGAACCATAGCGAAGCTACATATTTATAGCTTTACTACATCATTTCTAGGCACATTACTGCTGGAATAGGTATACCACTTTCAAAGTGGTATACCTGATCCAGAAATGTCACCCGAGTGCTAGCATGCACCTGATTTATGACCTGCTGGACTCATTTCTGGCAGAACAGGCTGTAAACTGCCAGATTTATGCCTTTATTCATGCATGTTGCCCTAAATGCTCAAATCTGGCAGTTTACACCTGTTCTTCCAGAAATGAGTCCAGTCTATTCATGGCATTGGCCGCACCCACCCACGGCTAGCCCCACTCACCTGCCGGTTATTTATAGATTTCTACCTATTCAAAGTTAAAGGTTGAATCAGTTATGAGTGGGCAGGGCTAGGCGCGGGTGGGCAGGGTAATGTCTGCTCATGAACTAAGTGGACTATGCTCTGGCAGAGCAGGCTGCAAACTGCTAGATTTGAGCAGTAAATGCTCTGGAACTACTGTATCTTACAGAATAAGGGACACAGCACTGGAAACAGCAGCTCTGTCACTAGCTTGTGCTTTCCTCAGCAAGGATGGCATAATCTATCGGACAGGTTCCCTTTAAGAATGGTTTCAAAGACTTTTACAATCCAAAGCAAGATAAAACAAAGGTTATGGGGTTGATGGAAATAGCCAAGTATAGCACTCAGCTGTGTTCATCAGTCTCTTAACCACTGATGAAGGCAAGGAGGTACCCCATTCTATTGATCAGTGGGCATGCCAGTGGTGGGACCTCCAGCAATCAGACATTTATGTCTAATAAATCTTAATTGTGGGAAAACCTCTATATATTTTGAAATTATTAGCATAAGATATAAAAATATATGTACAGTATTAAATTTCAGTCTTTGTATAATAATACAATAGTAGAGTTCTATTATTATACAGAAGATCTCTGTACCAAGTCATTTACCATTCTCAACAGGCCTACAGATAGCTCCAGAATGTGAATTAAAAATCTTTAAATTAGTTTACAAAAGTGATTCATTCCACTGTATTACATAACTGTTACTTATTTCTAGTATCATCTAGTAACCTATAATGTGAAATATTTCTTCTTTAAAAATACTAATGCAATAAATAAAAGATGGGGATTGGTCTCAAGACATTTCTCTCTCATTATGGCTATATTTTTGCTTAATTGCACATTTTTAAGTATGTATGACAGACAGCTGACCACGGAATCCATAACAAATTACGAATTACCACATCTAATTTTGTATATTTAGGATAATCTGACTGAATTCTACCATTGTGCACTGACAAAGAAGACATTTAATTAGTGCGCTGCCATTGAATTGCAATTAATCACCTAACACAAATGTCATAATAAGGTCACAGATACAGTGAAGCCATTTGAGGAAAACATACTGAGCAGCTATGAACAGTGATACAGTGTATGGGATAGTTTACAGTCAATGCAATAAAACTAGTCAAACATTGTATCAGAAACCAGAGTACAGCAGATCTTTACTACATTTCAGAAGTTACTTGATTCATGTGGTTCAAACTAAGGTCACTGGGTGAGCCAGAAAAAAAATAACTGTGTTCTGTGTAGTCAACCTCAATGAGATCTCACAACTGTATTTACAGAGACACTGAACTCGCTTTGGTTTTATGCCAGTTTCTTTATCAGATTATACTGTATTTTGTCTGGTAAAGAGCATTAAAGGAATGCATACAGCTGATTTCATGTTTAAGCTATGCAGTATCTTTATTTTAAAAGTTGATTCAGTTAAACTGTGCATTCAATTCAACATTTACTTTAATGACAGGGCTAGCAGTGTAGTCTGGACTGCCTCCTCTAATTGAGGTTTAGCTGTGCAGTTTGGATCATTCACTATAAGGCTACATCTACACAGCATACAAAAACGATTGTATTTTTGGTGGTTTTAGGATTCCAAAACCGCTGAAAGTCTGACCGTTCAGCCAGCCCAAAGAATTTAAGAGAAAAAAACAACCTTTAGTCTACGACCTGGCACCGGTGTATTTAGGAACTTGTTGCTAAACACGCCAGTGTTTTGAGTTTTGTTGTTGGTTTACGATACAATCAATTGTATGGCAAACAAATTAGAACTGACCGCGGTTTTTGCAAATACAGTGACAAAATCTGTAGTTGTGCATCGGAAAAAAAAACGCTTGACTTTCTGACGGTTTTTGTCCAATGCTGTGTGGATCTAGCCTAACAACAATCCAACTGTACAGTCTAGACCTCCCCTAAAAGAACAGTTCAGCTATGTCATCTATAGCCCCCCCCCAAATTGCGGACCACCCACCCAAGCCCCCAGGTCTTCTCGGGGGTCGGGCCCTTAAAGGCCAAAAAAATAATGAAATTTCAAAAATATAAAGCCCAAAGGCTAATAGAAGGAAAAACCCTTTTTGGCGGGTTTCATTTTAAAGCCCCAATTCCCAAATTTTATTTTTTTTAAAAACCCCCCCAAAGGGAAATTGATTACTTAGGGCTAGGGCCCTGTATATATAAAAGGGGTGGGCCCTCATATTTTAATTTTCCTCGGTGAGCTAAAGGAACAACAGTGCAATACTGACCCTACAACACCCCATCAAACCCCCAAAAAAAAAGGACCTTTTCCAGGAAAACAATAATCTAGTATTTATCTAAAACCAAACCCCAAAAAATAAAAATTTTTGGTTTGGTTTTAAAACGGGCGCGGGTTTTAAAAAGGGCGGGTTTGGTCATGTAGTTTTGGTAAACCTTTTTTCTGGGAAACTTAATTTAGAGGTAGATTACACCATTGATGTGAAGCCTGTTTTTGAGTCGGGACATTAAATTTCCCTCCTCCTCTTTGCCCCCGCAGCAAATTTTTTTTTTCCCTGCATTTAAAACACTATGGGAAGTCAGGGGCATAATAAAACCCAAAAAAATGTTTTTCCATCTCTCACTTTGATGACATATCAATAGGATATGCCTTCAAAGTCTTGGGGTTTGAAGTCCCCCTCTGGGACCCCAAACCCCATCGGGGGAAACTGGCCCCAAAAAGGGTCCTTACAGTATGGGGGGTTTGGGTCGCAATTTTTTTAAAAATTCAAAACATTTTAAAATTTTTAATTGTTTAAAACCAAAAAAAAGCATTTGGGCACCAAAAACTCCCATCTTGAGGGTTTCCCCAAGTATAAAACCATCAAAAGGAATTTGGAAAATTTCCCCTTTTTATAGACTGAAGGGCCTGTCCATCTGTTACGGGAAAAAATCCCTAAAATTTTTCACGGGCAAAATTTTTATCCATCTTTAATGAAATTTGGGAAAAATTTCTGTCAATACCCCCAAAACCAAAACCCAAAGTTCCCTTTTAATTTTGGGAAATTTTTTTGCGGGATTTTGGTTTTTTAAAGGGGGGTTATTTTTTACCTCTTTATTTAATTTACCTCCTTAGTTTCCCATTTTGCTTATCCCCTCCTGTTTAGAAAATGCCCTTTTTGGGGATTTGTACTCTGAATTGGAAACTGGTAAGTGGGAAAACCCATACACCCCAAAACACCCCCGGGGACTTTTTGGTTTCGGGTCTGGTTTTCCCACCTAAAACATCAGGGGCCCACGGAAAAATAAACCCTTTCCCCCATTGAAAATAAAAACTGACCGTGCGGGTCCAAAATTTTTCCCACAAAAAAAGGGCACCCTTGGGTTTTTCTGTCCACAAAACCAAGTTTTTTCAAATCAAAATTTCCCCCAAAACAAACCCTTACTGAATTTACTTATCAAACCCAAAAGAAAAAACCACCCCTTTTTGACCTAAATGGGAAAAAAAACAGGGTTGTGGGTTTTTTTTTAAACAACGGTTTTTTCAGAGTTTTGGTTTTTCGGTGAAAAAAAATTTAAGAACATTTATTTTTTTGGTCATTTTAAACACACTGAAAAAATTTTTGGAAAAAATTTACTTTTGATGTAAATTGGGGGGACAAAAGCCCCTTAGTTTTAAATGCAACCAAAAAACCCACCGGTAACAAAAAAACAGGGGGTCCTTCTGAACGTGGATCCGTTCTAAAAACCCCCATAAAAAAATGAAGGGCCCACTCTTTTCGGGACTGTAACCCCAAGTAAAAAAACGCCCCTAACCCCCACAGAATTAAAAAAAAAAAATTGGGGATGACACATTTTTTAAAAAGGGCCAGAAATCAAAAAAAGTAAATATTACTCTTTTACAGGGGGACAAAACATTTAAAAATGTTTTCCAAAAACATTTCCCAAATAAGCTGCAGTTTGGACTTTTTTAAAGGAAAAGGAAAAGTCAAAAAAAAATAATTTTGGGAATAGGATAATATCAGCAGCAAAAAAAAATTTAGGGTCTATAAAAACCTAAACCCTTTTTTTTTTATCAGTGAAGGCTGATTTAAAAATTTTTCTTGAATAAATGTTTTTTTTCACTTTTCCCCCAGACGTTTTTTTTTTCATTATATTTTTTGTATAAGGACATTTCAATTTTTTTTTCTTTACTTTTTTAATTTTTCTGGATCAAATATGAAGAAAAGGGAAAAAAATTGGGGCTACCATTTTTTTCAGGACAAAAGAAAATGTACTGAATGCAGGGGGCACTTTCTTCAACCTTAAAAATTTATTGCAAAACTACAAAAAAAATTAAGGAAAATTATTTAAATTAAAAATTTTTGATTTTTAAGATAAAAGGGAAAAAATTTCATTAGAAAAAAAATTAATATGATTATAAGAGTTGGGAAAAACCTTTCATTTTTAATTATGGGGGGAAAGTTGGGGAGGGAATGAAAATTCCAAACACTTAGCACCCATTCACCCGCCAGTGTGTTCCCAGTCTGGGAAGTTTTTCTATTTTTAAAAAACATTTGGGGAAATTTTTAGAAAAACGTAAACACTTCACCCTAAATATTCCTCTCAACAGTCATATATCACTTGCTACCATCATCTGATTGCTGAGCAGGCTACAATTTTTTGCCCGTGGCGCAGGTTTTTTCCAAAACATGCAAAAATTTTTGATATACAGCTAATTTTTTCTTTTTAAACCCACTTTAAACTTTTTTCAGGGAACATGTTCAATTTTTGCACATTTTGGGAAAAACAAAAAAAATGTATATTTGGAGAATTTATTATAATGATAATGCTTACACAAACTGAAAAACATTTTAAAAACCCAGGGGATACCAGCTTTGCTTTTGGCATACCTTTACTAGAAAAAAAGGGAAAATAATGTTTTTACACATATGGGCCCCGGCCCTGTGGAAGGCCAACAAAACTTTCTTGGAGCTCCTTTCTTTAAGGGTTAAATTTAAACAGGCTTTTTTAAATTTTGGCCTTCAATAAAAGAAGGAACCCCAAAAAATTTTTCAATTAGATCCTACTTTTGCTTGGTTTTTTGGGGTAAAGGTCTTGGCCCTTTATTTGAGTGGGGCCTTTTCAGTTTGCTGACTTAGAGGAAAGGGAAAACAAATTTTAATAACAAAAGGGGTAGATACAAAAAAAAAAAAAAGTCTTCTCAAAAAAATTAACAATTGTAAAAGTTAATCGTGGTTCTCAAGCGAAATAGGGCTTCCCTGTTCAAAAAAGTCTGCGTGAGATTGAAATTTGACAAGGAATATAGACATGTATGTCTAGCTTGTACCATAATTATCATATCAGCATTAATAATTAAACAACATTAATCGTTATATAGATATGATAATTGAGGCATGGTGCCCTAGTTTACTTGAGAAACACATTCATTTCCAACCAGATTATATACTCAGAACATTTTAAATGTCTATTCTTACACTAGGATTGACAATCATCAGTAGATAGAAGATCTGGCAACTGATGCATTAGACCAGGCACCACCAGGTATATAGTGTAAGTGGTGAATGTCAACTTAGTTAAGGCGTATGGTTTATTTATTGTACATATATTGGCCACAATGGTGTTACTTAGTCTTGGTCTTAAAAAAGTACATTAACTTCCAAAAAGGGTGTATACTGAGAAGACTTTAAAGGAAAGCTATCAGGTGGTTTATCCTATCCTCTCTGAAAGCAGGATATGATAGAGGGATAAAAACTGAACTATGTGATATCTAGGTTTATATGATTTGGAGCAGAGAAAATACTAATTGGACTCCTTAAGACACAATAGGAGTCCTGCTTACTCTGCCCACACACAGTGATTGACAGCTTTCCCTGAATCAATGTGTATACAGAGCTAACTGTTAATCACTGTATGTGATTGGGATCAGCAACACTTTTATTATTATTATTATTATTATTATTTATTTTAAAGCGGCATTGATTCCAGGGCGCTGTACATTCGAGGGGGTTACATACATAACATAAGTCAAACGAGTACAATGATAAGTGATGAATGACAATTGGCACGACAGAGGAGAGAGGACCCTACCCGCGAGGGCTTACAATCACAAGGAGGGGGAAAGAGAAAGAAGGTGGGGCAAGACATGTTTGTGGAGGATGTAGTGGACAGCAAGGTTAGTGTAGGTTATAGGCAAGCCTGAATAAAAGGGTTTTCAGATTGCTTTTGAAGCGGGGTGAAAGGGGAGGAGAGTCTGAGTGTTGGGGCATGATTTCGAGGTGGGGGGTGAAGAGGGAGAAGTCTTGGGCGGTATGTGGGGACTGTAAGGGGGAGCAGAGGAAAGTCCAAAAAGGGAGCGGGTTTCGAAAGGGGAATTTTGGGAAAATTAGGGCGAGGTTGGGGGGGAGAGGTCAGGGAACCCTTGTATATGGTTTATGCTTGAAATGTCGCGGGGGCTGGGGAAGCCATAAAGGGTTGGAAAGGGGGGAAGGGGCGGTCTAGTGATGAGAGGTGGATAAGATGGGCGCAGAGTTGAGAAGGGTTTTAAAGGGGAGCAAGAGTGCTAGACGGGAGGCACAGAAAAGGGATGTTCATATTTAGGGGGAGATTACGGGGCAGGACCAGCATTTTTGTAGTTCAAGTTTCCGGATAAGCGGATGCGAGAGATGTTTTCATTGGACGGGCAGGAAAGGGGTAAGGGTTTGGGATGTGTGGTTTGAAAGACAAGCAGAGTTAGGTTACCCCAAGGCAGGGACGCGGAAACAGGTTTGGTGTGTACGCTTTTTTGGAGATAGAGAGATAGGGGAGGGAAAGGTTGGAGGGAGAAAGAGATGATTCTGTTTTTCCCTTTTATTTTTTGGAGACGTGGGGAGAAGAAAGAAAAGGCGTTGAAGTCGGGACCGGAGACAGAGGGGTAAATCTGGGCCAGAGAATTAGAGGGGTATCGCAGCTAAGGTGGTAATGAAAGCCAACATTTTTCAGTTTACTTTCAATTTTTTCTCTGTTTTAACAAAAAAAAAAATTATGCTTCAAATCATATAAACCATTATATCACAGAGCTCAGCTTCTCTCCCTCTATCATATCCAGCTCTTAGATAGGGCAGAACAAACTGGTCTTTTATCCGATCAATTTTATTGTGCCAAATTCCTGTCCCATGTCCCGGTGTCATTCAGTTTAAAACGCCATGTCTTAGAAGATTAGGAGATGTTCAATATTTCTTCCATTAACAGATTCCCGGAGTGGAGATGCTCCTGAGAATTTTTAAAGAGCTTGGGCTATATATATATATTTTTTTAAACTTACCCTGCAATATACTTTGCCAAAACTTTATCCCTGAGCTGTCTTGTGTTTTCCTTGGTTTTTATGATGCTGTTTGTTCACTAATATTCACTAACAAACCTCTGAGACCTTCACAAAACAGCTGTAGTTATACAGAGAATAAATTACATATGGATGTACTCTATTTACTAACCAAGTGACTTTTAAAGGGAGTTGGTCACATTGGATTTTATCAAGGGGTATCAGACCCGACACCATATTTTTCTTTTTTCTTTTCAAAAACTTTGAAAAAGCACGGATCATTTTCTTTAAATTTTACAAATACTTGCTACTTTGTGTTGCTCTACAACAGTTCAAGAGGTATGAATACTTTTGCAACCCACTGCATACCCTTTAGCTCTACTTACTATCAAAACTATGAATATGAGTTTGAAGCAGTTCTATTTTGTTAGGTGCTGTTACTCTGCTCTTCCCAATCCTTTAGAAAAAACACACACCAAGCAAGAATATAGGGCCAAAAACAGTTGTCAGCATATCCAAAAAATCCCACTATGGTCATTCAAGTGAGTACATAATACTATGTTTTATGTACTCACTTGATTGTTTGTATATGTTGGCACCTGTTTGCTTTATAATAGACGTTCTGCAGGTGGGTGAGGACTGACTGGGTGATCTCTTTTAGTCTTATTTGAAAATCCTCAAATTTTTCTGAGATGTTGGTGCTGCTTCCATAAATAATTTTACCGTTTTGCTATGGAAAGAAGTCAGTGCACAGAGAGTAAATTTTCATAAAATAACAGATAGCTATTGAACCATCAATAAGGGAAAGATATTCTCATATACACTGTGGGTTAATGAACCCCAATAAGAGAGGAACCTAAAGATTTACATTAAAGCAGTGGATGCAACAGTGTTGTGACTGAGCATGGAAAGGATATCAAGCCAGAGAAATAACTGAGAAATAAACACAGAGAGTTAATAGTGGGGCCACATTGGGTAGGAGTGTAATGAGAGGCCATGGTAGTGAGATAGGCCATGCATAATTAGGGTATGTACCAACCTTACTAGTATTCTTATCAGCAGTTAATATTAGTATTTGTAGCAGCTGAAACATCTTTACTTGTAACGATAGTATGAGTAAGTTATTACATTTCAGTATATAGCTTTTTGGTTTCCCCTGTTTGTCCTTTAGCTTCTTGATCACATCTGTCTGTCTTAGATTCTTTTCATACAGAGGCTTTTTTAAAAGAGTTCATGTAATGTCCAATCCTATTCATAAGTCCACTGCATCATAAATTTAGTTGATTATATAATGTGATTATACAACCATATGGTGTGCTTACAGTTGCTTACACATCGATTACCTAGCTACATGTCATTGTACTCTGATAACTGATATATCTCACACACATAAAGCAGTGGCCCCATATGATACAGCTTGACTTAGAAAGATATTTACAGAGTGTCTACAAGACAAAAACAGTGCTGAAGCTCTTAACATAAAGTGTTACCAAATGTTTTAATAATGTTTTCCAATTCATTTCCTATATTCCTGCTGGAGGCTTGTCGAAACTCCCTAAATCCTTTTTTGATAGGTAGAAAAAGTAAAAAAATCATGTGGTGAACATCTGATTCATATATTTGTTGAAAATTAGCAGCTAGGATATATGTGATGAAATTCAAAATGGACACTTTCTATTCATCAGATACTTACTTGGAACACTTGTTTCTAATTTTAGCAATCCTTCCACTTGTGGAGGGGATCCTGACAAATGTCAAGAAACAGAAACTTTCTCCAGTTATCCCAGATCCCAACAGAACTGTTGTTTGCAATTTTACTTGCTAAAACTCTGTTTCTGTTCATCTGTCGTCTGGATTCTGTTAACCTTTTCCTTACATGAAGTAAGTGGCCACCAGGAATGATAATGGTTTTCGGATCAAAACTTTCACTAGAAAACAACAATAACTGAGTTTTTATCTTGAATGAGGAGTCTCCGACCCATAGAAAAACTGCATAAATACTGTAGATGATCACATGAAATTGTACACATCCACATATGATGACTGTTCATATTTGAACATTAACAATATTAGACCTGACAAACCATGCCAGCCACTGTGCCCTCTCCAGCTAGGTGGAAGGGAAAAAAACATAACGAGTGGGCTCACCCGCTAAGTCTGCTCTATAGGCGGTGGGTGCTGACTGATTATTACAGTTGACACCCGCTGCTAACAGCAGGGATTGTGTCATCTTTTCTTAGAGGTGCGTTATAAAGGACATGTTAACTTTGTTTGCAGGTCAGAATGATTCTGATGGCGGTTTTGTTCTCTAATTTTTTTTATATTGCCATTTTCTGAGACCAATAAGATTTTTTTCAGTCTATGGACCTGTGTTAGGGCTTGCTTTTTAACAGGCTGAAGTGTAGTTTTTAGTGGTACCGTTTTCAGATACCACAACGATAAAATCACTTTGTATTACAGTTTTTGGGGAGACAAAGTGACAAAAAACCTCATTATTTTTGAGCTGGGTATTTTTTATATGCTGTTAATTTGATGGACTGTAAGGTATTTTCTGAAAGGCTTATTCTTGGGTGTAACATTGAGCGTGGAGTAAAGGAACTGTTGTTACTCATACCACTTTGCCTCCTGTCTGTCATTCTGCTTATAACACCAAAGACACCTTAACCAGAACAGGAAGGTTTATTCACAGGGTGTGTCCCAGGAAAAATATTGGAGGAAAACTACCCACTCCTTTACAAGCAGACCCCTTCTTCACTGTAGTGCTCCAGAGTAGCATGAGAGGTTTGGGGTAAGAGCCACTGTGACAACGGCAAAATTCACTATAACCCCCACCCTCTCCTCTGCCACTTCTGGATCTCCATGTTTGCAGAGTAGTTGTAACAGCAGTGGGCTCTCTGTGTAGAGCTACAGTGTTACATCAGAGGACATAAGATTACAGAGAGACAGATAAGACAAAGAGAGATACATTCTTTCATATCTTTACAAAGAACATTTAAGCTGGTGACACACATATGAGGCCATTCATACAACGTTAAGCTGTCCATCGCGGGTATCCTGAAGGGTACTGTGAAAAAAAAAACACAGCTGCTGAGGGCCCTTGGAAATCATAGTCTTATTTGGGCTCTGTTTGCTAAATGTACATGGTTTCTGTGTGGGACACAAATGCATTGCCTAGCTCACTTTCGTATCCGCATAAAGCAAATATCACCTAAAAGTAGAGCAAACATGGTCAAGATAGGACTATGTTTGCTCTATTGATTTCTATGTGCCCATTGCCACTCAATCGAGGTGCATTTTTTTGCAGTATCCCTATGGATATCACCAATGGAGGCATGATGCCTTGTGATCTGCTGTTTACATTAATATAGGGCAAACTCCGCAATTGTAGCTGGACCAGCCGATCATCTACTGTGTATGGAAACCCCTGAATCTCCTTTGATGGCAAAGTCGGGAGAAAGAAGGATCAGACACTTAGACTTCAAAGTATCTAATCCTATTAGTATCATGTGTCTGGCAATGGCTAAGCCCCTTCTACATGGATCAGTGATCAAGCCAACAAACATACCTATGATTGTTTTTTCCCAAACATCCACTAGTATAAATAAACCAGTGATCAGCCAGAAAAAAAAACAACACTCATTAGTCGTCTGAGCGCATCTTTTATGTACACATATAAATCATTGTTTCCCTATGTACAACTTCCGGTGTCGACAGGAAATGTGCTGCCAACAAACATTAATGTCTTTTTAATATTCTGCTTTTTTTAACAATTATTATTCAGGTTTTTTTAAGTTTTATTTGCTACATATGAAAACTTAGTTTACAACATATATGCCATGCAAACCTAACCTTACGCTGAATATTTTTAGAGTTACTCTGCATTTGTGATGTCTATAATTTCACAATGAAGGAATTAAATCATTTAATGGAGGAGCAAACTTTTGTGATTAACGGCTTCCAAATAATTTATTAGTCTTGTTTAAGCAACAATGATAGCATTTCCGCTAGGAGCTCAACGCACAGTTGTGAAACATCAAGTCTCAATATAAACACATTCTGAGCTGCCTGGGCGTAGAGAAAAGAGCAAAGTTCACAGATCACCTATTAAAAGTCCAATAAAAGTGATTTTTAGACCAAACAGATCAGACAGATGATTTTCATCTTCCTAGTAACCAGACATGCGGGCTAGCCTTTTAGTCAGGTGATGATAACATGGATTAGAAGAATCATATTTAAAAACTCTTCCAGAGATGATTCAGTTCTTCCTATGGTGACAGCAGATTCTGGGAATTGTACTTTCCCAGTAATGCAGCACTTTAAATCAGCCTCAGCCTCATCAATCCATGCATGTGCAAGCTAAAGCAAAAAAGTTTAGTCACTGTAAGATAATAGTCACAAGGTTTAGGGCATGGTATGACTACTGAAAATGCTAGTGCTAATGCTCATGCTAGATAGGTTTACTGATGTTTATAAGGGGCAAGCGTCAATCAAGATGAAAAGTAGCACATGCATATTAGTATATACTGTAGATAAGTGAATTTATTTATTATTTTGCACCAATATAGCATCATGCATTCTGGTTGTTTTCCATTCATATGAGACTTATTATATTGGAAAGCAATGCCATCTGCACAAATGAAATGGAGATGCATGCTCACAATTTGATGCTTTGCTAAATGAGATGAGAAACTTAGCCCCTTGCCGACATGTGACATATAGATATGTCATCATGCCGATAAGGAGTGGCTCACCCGCTGAGTCTGCTCTATAGGCTGACTGATTATTACAGTTGACACCCGCTGCTAACAGCAGGGATTGGAGCTTGCCTCAGACAGGAAGTAATAGAACCACCATCTAAGTACACCCTTCTGCATTACTTGTATAATGCAGAACAGTGTACAAACGATTAAGTGCCCTAGTTGTCAAGTACCCTAGAGGGATTGTTTGTATGGGTAAAAAAATATAAAAGTATAAAAATAATAAAAAAAAAATAAAGCTCAAATCTCCCCCTTGTGAAACTTTACAAGTAAAAAAATATAAAAGTTATATATAATTGGTATTTCCACATCCATAAAAGTTAGATCTATTAAAATTTTACATCATTTGTCTTGTATACTGAACACTGTAGAAGAAAAAAATTCCAAGCACCAACATTGTAATAAAAAGTGATCAAAAGTTGCATGTATCCCAAAATTATACTGATATAAACTTCACTTTAGCCTGCAAGAAATGAGCCCGTATTAAGGTCCATGGATGGAAAAACAAGAAAGTTATCTGTTGCAGAAAATTTAGGAAATAGAAAAATGTTTTTTTTTTTTTATTTAAAAGTACTAAAACAATACATATCTGGTATCACTGGAATCATGCCAACCTGCAGAATACAGAAAATGCTTAATTTATATCAAAGATGAAAGACATAAAAACAGAACCCCTGTACATCCAAGGGGAAATGTTAAGGGTTTAAAAATACATATTGCCCCACAATTAAAGCCTTTAGATGTCCATGTTTATGGAAAGTAGAAAGAAGTATGCCTCCTGAAAGGTTTTGGGGGGAAAAATAAAAGACCATAATATTATGCCTGTGGTGGGGGAAAAGATTAAAAGGGGTTGTCTCGTAAAAAGAATAGCTTTCAAATGTAGGGAACACAAAAAAGACTTTTTCCAAATTATTGCATTGTTCTTCTGTTTTCCCTAAGGGATACAAGTAAATTTTATACCCCCGGGTTTTTCAGTTCCTCGAAACCACCTGAAAAATCTCCCCCTGCTTTTGTTAAAGAAAAACAGTGAGTGAGTCATCCACAGGTCGGGGCAGTGTCCACGTGTCAGTGCTGCCAGGATAAAAAGTTGTTTATCTCAAGTAAACAGAACTGTAATTAGGGTTTTGTTAGGGGGATCAGATAAAGAATCCTGTGAGCTTTTTGAGAAGAATTGTTTAAATTAGCAGGCTGGGAGCTTTTACAAGCATGGAGCTTTATGAAAATTAGAGTCTAACCGGGGAAGTAAAGGGTTATTTCATTCAGCCCCTTTTGAAACTTTAGGGAGACAACCCCTTTAAGTTGAGGGGTGCAAGAAAATTTTCAAGTTCCAAAGCTGGTCGCTCTTAAAGGAGGGCCAAAAATGGGCACAACACTTTTGGCTTTAAGGTTGTAGTCATCACAATCTCAGTCTCTTGTATCTAAACTCAGGTTGGTACACAGTCTCTAGCTTTGAACCTTAAGGGGTATTTTCACCACAATAATTACTTTTAAACAGACAAAGCTAAATAAAGACTATTACAAATTTCATTGGCCTGGTTTGCTTCCCTTTTAGACTTAGAGCAAAAAATTATCTTCAATTTTTGTACCAAGCTTTTTCTAACCTTGCCAACCACGGTGTGTCATCCCTGAGGGGTTTTCATGAACGAAGCTTGTTTATTTATGTTACTGACAAACTTAGCGCTTAGAGCCCTGTAGCCTTTTACCCTTCTTTTACCCTTATCCTACCTTTCTATTAGCATTGTCCCTCAAACAGGCTTTGCTTTAGCAGAACAATTAGCACAACTATAGCCATAACAGCTGCTGTGGAACCCAGAAGTTGATGGGGCCCACTCAGATACAAGAATATTGGGTTTTCTGTAGGGAACAAGTAGTTGGTATCTTTCTGCTCTCCAGCACTACTGTTTGTTTGTTATAACACGGTATTATGTGTACCTATTATTGACGCTTATACTTATAATATAAATTATTGTTATTAGGTTGTGGGGCCCCGCCCATGAGGCCCTATGAATACTAGTTTTGCCCTGACAGAGCGATGTGCCAAAAGCGCTGTAAACCCCCCCACAGCCTAACCAGGGAAAAAGGTATCGAAGCTGGGGTTTTAATGTCAGGCCTATAGAGAGCGCGGGGGGGGGGGAAAACCTGAATTCTATGAAAACAACTCCCCCCCCCCAAAAAAAAAAGTTGCAATTGCCTGTTTTTTTTTCACATTTCACCCCATAAAGAATTTTCTTTTGGTTTACCAGGACATTATTCTAAATGGTACCATTAAAAGTACATCTTGTTACTGACATGGCCATACAGATGAGAAAGTAAAAAAGTTAGGGATCTTTGAAGGCAGCGAGAAAAAAACGTACATAAATGAAAATCTCTGTGATGGTAAGGGGTTAAGCAAAGGGTACAATATCACACAGTCTATAAGTCTTTGTCCAAATAGCACTCTGCCACTGGCTGTTCTAACTCTTGCCCCTCTTGATATCTCATTCTTGAATTATGACCTCTTTCTTATTTTTGATTGAAAATATTTATTAACAATCAATCATCAAATACAAGCATACAATATTTTCACATGATGCAGCACAGGACACAATAAATCAACACATTTGCCATTCATAACATGAAATAAGATAAAAAGCACAGGTTAACCCATGCTCATCCTTGTCCGGAGTGTCTAGAATGTTGTAGTCTCTGAGGAGGCTTTGGATCAACCTGTGACAATCCGCCACCGATATGCTCTCCCTCCTCAACACTAGGTGATTCCTGGAGATCCAGATAGTGTCATTAAAGCAGTTCATAAGGTGTCAGGCCTCCTGGATGGCTTCAATAGAATGTATCCTGGGAAACTGACTATGGAGTACCAAATGGTACGAAAGGCTCCTCCTGTGCAGTCTTTGAGTTCATGAACCAGGGCCTCCAACAAACCCTGAGTAAAAAGACACTCCCAAAAGATGTGCAAAGTTGTTTCCTTCACAAAGGGGCACTATGGACAGTACCACATTTTGCAAAGGTTGTGGGCATGCAGGAATGACCATAGAGGCAGTCCCCCCTGTATGGTCATCCACAACATATCCTTGTTTCTGTTGGTTAGCCTGCATGAAGTCACATTTTTTCCAAATCAACAAAGCTGTGGCATCAGGGAGCACTGGTCAGACTCCAACACATATTTGGCTCTGATGAGCTTATGAATAACCTTGGATTTCCACAAGTCGGGCTATAATCTCTCCAGCTTGGTGACATTCAAGTAGAACCATGAAGTTTCCCAGATGTAAGGGTAAGAGCTGTCACACTTTTCCTATTCGAGGCCTTGCCAAAGGAGCAACAGGAAAAAGCAGGAAATGGATCTGCCCACACAGCTCCTTTGCTGAACAAAGGTCCAGCAAATGCTGTCACATACAAAGGAGATCCTCCTCAAGATGGGGATGTCAGCTATCCTTTTCTCACCCTTTAAAGGATCCTTGTACATGATGATTCACTTGAATTGATGCAACTTGGAACCGAAGATGAAGCAGAAGACAGTTCTGGTAATGGCCCTGCAAATAGTGGTAAAAGGGGACCAGGCCTGTGTGGTATAGCATAGGCAGAACTTCATTATGCAAAACCAGAGCTTTGCCCACCAAGGTGAGCTGTCTGAGGTTCTAGAAGCCGATTCTATGATTTATTTTGGTCAAGAATTCCTGCCAAGACTTCCCTTCCTTCCTTCCTTCCACTACTAGACTCCAAGAATTTTGATGAAATCCTTTCAATGGAAAAAGGGAAAGGGGCGGAGGTAGACAGCTGCCAATTTCTGAGCATCATAGCTTCTAATTTCCAGCAGTTGACTTTAGCCCCCAAAACTCTGCCAAACTCCTTGCAGATCTGGATGAGTGCCGTCACTGAATGTTGATCAGCGCCAAAGACTGTCACGTCATCCATGCCTTGCACACACTTGACCTAGTAGTTGCCTTGGATGTTATGGATTGTGTCCCTCACTAGGACAAGACTATCCACTAACCTACAGTCGGGGATGCCTCATGTCTGGTCCAGGTGGATGACCCATCTGATGACCAGCTTCAACCTGTTGGAAAGAACTTTAACAAGAATTGCTTCTCTCTCCCTTATGCTTGTACAGAATAGTTATCATGCCCTCTCTCAATGACGGAGGCATTCTACACCCTAAAGGATTAAGCGGCAGAGAGCAGCTTTTCCTTTGTCAAAACATCCATAGCTGCAGAACCTATAGGATCAATGAACTCTCTCTTATGTTCGGGGTCAATTAACTCCAATTCACCAATGGGATTTATGTGGCACAATTCCTCTGCAGCCTAGCCAACAGCTTCACATGCTAAAGTCTTCCTCCTGAAGTCACAGCCAGAGCCTTCTTACAGCATTATGGACAAAGCAGGGCATTGGGCACATCACTTCACACCGGGCAACGGCTCTAACCATACTCAAATATGACACCATATCAGGCCATGTCTGTAACCACCCTTAAGTACACACAATAATATCCAGTTTCTTCCAGTAAAAACTGCTGGTTCATTTCTGTGTTTGCAAAACAGTGAGGTTGCAAGAGTCTCCCAAAATGTATTTAGATCAAATAATATAATAAATTAGATATAAAGATATATATATAAATAACTATAATATCATTTTTTATGTTTATACACCAAATATTATCCCCAAACCTCCAACCAATATTATTCACAAACCTCCAACCACCCATGTTAATGGAGGCCCATGGTTAACTGCCTAGTGTGCCAAATGGAAAAGATGGCCCTGGGCACAGTTCATTGTCAATATCTCTTGATGACAAAAACCACAATTGGATGTTCATCTCTGTGCAATCTACTGCGCCAGTAGTGTTTCATTACACTGTCCACTGTCACTTCCCACCAATTCACACACAACACATTACTCCTTACCCAGTTATAATGGGCATCACACTTACAATGCATCTACTAAAACATTGACCACCACATATATTATTGTTGGGAATCCTGCTATTACTTGCTCTCTAATTTACAGGCACTTAGCTATCTCTTCCCAGAGAGCTATCTGACAGGGAGGAAGACTCTCTCTCCAACATGAACAGCTTCTTTGTCAGTGAGAATCACCATGCACCACTTTCTACATCCTGGTGGCACACAGATCACTGCAGTCACCAACTTTCATGCTCAGTTAGAGACCCTTACTGCAGTCATTTTGTCTTACACTGCTCAGATCGACAAAGAGGCCACCTGCCGAATGTTTTACATTTCTTCCAGATTTAAAGGATATCAGCTGCTGATGTTCGCTTATTAGGTATTCAATGCTAATAAAATATGGACTTGCCTTATCATGGGCGTCACTAGGCCTTTTTTATCAAGGGCCTGCGCCCTGGATAAACAGGTAGTTGCCCTGAATGTTTTAGCACCAAGCTTGGACCGGCCCATAGAGGAGCCAGTAAAACTCTCAGTGGACTCCAAGATCTGGTGCTACTTTTCAACTGTATGTGGGTCCTCAGTATGCATAAACAGTTAGAGCTAAAGTGGAACAGAGAACCATCGGTTCCCTGTTTGGCTGATTACCTCCGCAGCCCTCTGTATACCTACCTAAATGGTGGGCATATATATATTGAAAAGGAGGACTGTATACATACCTAAATGTGGAGGGGGGCGTGTATATACCTTGAAGAGGGGATTAAATACCCACCTTATATGTGCACCTAATTGTGGCCTATATATCTACTTAAGAGGAGCGTATATACCTACCTAATGGGGGGGGGGGTTATATACCTCTTTACTTAACAGGATCCTATATGTCTACATATCTACTAAATGAGTGGCCCATGTATCTACTTAACTTGAGGCCTACTTAACTTACCTACCTAATGAGGGCCTATATACCTATCCAATAGGGTGGAGGCAACATACTTAATGAGAGGCCTATCTGCCTAATTCGTATGTACTTACCTAAAAGAGGGTCTACCTATCTGCCTATCCAATTTGTGGTTTACCTACCTGCTATTTTAGGAGTTTACCTATTATATAAGGACACAAAAGAAAACTAAAACTGGGTGCACAAACAGGAGTCTTTATAACCATCTGGAGGTACTATTACAGTTTGGGACACAAGGGGTTCATTATTACTATTTGGGGTGCTACTTATGGGGAGTTTGTAAAGAGTTGGGACATGGAGTCTAACATGATTGTGTGGTACATTTTGCAGAGACATGACATGGCCAGGAGAAGTTGTCATGATGGTCTGGACTGGATGGAGAAGAAAAGTGAAAGTGAACTCCAGCCACACAAGACGTCTCCTGTGAGTCACTACAATTAACTGTGCTGTAATCACTTATATGTGTGCAGAGCCTGACACTGATAGTCACTATGTGGTGCTCACATCTGGTCATGGTCTCTCAGTTTTATTTGATCCTCATGTAGTGGTATTGTTGGTATTAATGGTCTTGGTATCATGGGCTTTTTATTGGTAACAATTTGATGGTGATATGTATGGTGAGATATTTGTATAGGTGTATTATTTGGTAACGACATGATTATTGTTTAAAGGTATTACACTATCATACATAGATGAGGCTTTTAAAATAGGCACATTTTTCAGCAATAGGCACAATTTTCATTTTACAGTGTAGACAGTGTCTATGCAGTAAACACTTAAAATTAATGACAGAAACATTTCTTTTTATCCCTAAATATACTCTATGTGCCGCAGTTAATCATGCACCATGAAAAATTCTGCCTCAAACCAGCCTTATTGAGAAAAATATAACACAGAGGGCCCGTGCTCCGGATGTTTTAGGTCCTTAGTAAGGCCCCTGTGCCTTATATATTTATATGGTTGTACAGAATGTAAACCCAGCTTTACTTAAAGGGAGTCTTAAAACAGGGCTCACAAAGTAGGTAACTATAGATAACTATTTGTGAAGAGATCTGTTCTTTCACTGAATAAACAATGAGTGGCTGAGAAAAGGGGAACATCTCCCCTTTTGAGGAGGCCCCATTTAAAAGGTGTGTAGTGTTAGATTGCCTTTTAGCCATACTAAGCTCTGCATTCAAAAGGCATTAGGGGAAAAGGAGCTGGGAAGCACCTGCCCCCCTTATTGGCTTAAAAAATTCCTCAATTTCTTTGATTCACTGAATCTTGAGAAGCAAAAAAGGGAAAAATTAGTCAACCAAATAGCTCATCTACATACGACCCCTTGATAAAATTTTTCCCTTTTTGCTTCCAAAGATTCAGTGAATAGAAGTAAATGAGGATTTTTTACAACCAATAAGGGGGGGCGGGAGCTTCCCAGCTCCTTTCCCATAATGCCTTGTGATATACTGAATAAACAACACAGATCTGGCTCCCTAGATATGCCTTTAGGTATTTCACATTTTAGTTTTCTTCTGAGCTAGGCACAAGCTATAGATTCTTTGCAATTGAATAAGACTGGTAAGAGGACATCTTAGATTTGAAATATGGACCAAAGTGATGCCTACTAATATTTACTAGCAAACTTACTGAACTCAAATAGCTATACTCATTTCACACATTTATAGCATATCCACAAATCAAGGCCCAAATCAAGACAGAGTTTAGGAATCCCGTTTGGGAAAATAGGTGTGGTTTTTGAGGGGGGGACCCATGTATCTGTAGATATTTAAAAACATGTTATAAATGTGTAAAATGGTGAAAAAAAACTTTAAATGAAAAATCAAACTTAGGGTGCTTACCTGTATTCTAAACACTAACTTGACTCCAGGACCACGGAAAA
>JAODAL010045500.1:0-31881 GCA_025379985.1 Phyllomedusa bahiana
CGACAGGCTCTCTGGCTTTTACCCACGAAGGTATCTAAAAAATGTACCTAGAGGAAAAACAATTCTACTGCTATTCAAGGCAGGGACAGAAGTATCAACAAACATGGAGGCTCCTGCATGGCACAGGCTCCCAGGTTAGACAGGGTGCACAATCTAAAAAATAAAAGTTTTAAAACACTGAGCTCAACATGTCACACAATTTAAAGCAATGAATATTTTAACATAAAAAAATTAACTTTAAGGACTGGAGGAGGGGATTTCTTACAGCGCCATTGTAGCAATATCTACTTCAGAAGAAAAGGGATAACCTACCACTATTTTAATACAAGCTTTTCTTGTGTACTCCTGTATATGCAACCACTATACACAAAAACAATATGATAATAACAACCACAATCTCTTTGTACATTAATAAAAATAGCATTTGGCGAGGGCACAGTCTGCTGTAGTAATAAGTAGAAAACAGAATCTAGAATGTTGTTTAGTTCTCCAAGTAATAAACGTCTGACTTTGTTCACACTTTTTTTTTTTCCTGGCAGATAATCTATTTCTGATGCACTTTCAAATTAAAATTCCTTGTAATATCTTGAGGGCCCATCTGCCGAATGCATATCTGTGATACTTCACATGTTCAGATTTATCAAGAATATAATTTAAAATAGATTGCAGGTTGCGCGTGCAACAATATGTGTGTCCAACAGCTTTACAACTTCCTTCAGCCGCTCTGATGGTGATGACGGAAATAAAATTTAATAAATGAGCGTTTGTATGTGCTGTCTATATTCATATACTCAGCTGCCTTCAGTGATTATTTAGATAGGACAGCATAGCCGTCTTCCCACATTTGACGCACATGTTGAAATATTTAACAATAGGACTTGTCAAAACAAATAATTATGACATTCCATGATAGAATTTATGGAAATAGGTTACCTATTAATAGGTTTATCTATTTATTTAACATGATGTTCCCGGCTATCAATCCATCTACAAAAATAAACTCTTGTCATGTCATGACAGTACAATACACTATTACCACAAGTTTATTTCACAAGTGCAGGTTACAATGTGAAAAAATATGAAGGTAACAATGTAATAATTTTCATTGTTGTCATCTGGACTCCATAATTATGGAAGTTTTTTAGATAAGTAATTTTTTTATAGTAAAAGCCAGCTCTCCACTTATTCGACAGACCTCTTCCAGGATTACCACCATTTAGCTTACCGTCCTTGCTCTACTGCTGCTGCCTTTCTAGTTACCTCATTTGTTAACTCCATAGTCCTATATATGTCCATATGTCACCTTCTGCAAACCCTCATACCCAGCTCCTTCCCTACCTATCTTCAGATGTCACTTGACAAAGGTCCCTCTGCTGAAACGTTGATAGTTGACATCCAAAACCAACAAATGTGACTAGAGATGAGCGAATTTCTCAAAAATTTGATCTGACTGATTCGCGTTAAAAAACAGTTTCCTGGCGGCAGAGAGCTTGTGTGCAGTTGTAGAACATTGTGCCATGCTCAAATATGCATAGGGAGCGTGGTTTGGTCTTGATGAAATGCTGTGTTTTAGTATGACACACAGATGATAGGCGCCGCTCTTAGCATCTCTTCACACTTCACTTATCTGGGCAGTTATGGGAAAAAAAACTGCCCAAAATAAACTGAAGTGGAAACGCAGCCTAACAGGGTAATGTCAGAGAAAGCTAGAAAGAAACTAGCTGAGGGCCAAGATCCCACTATAGCGTCAAAGAGCACACTCCTTTTACATCAGATGATTCCACAGATTATGACAGAAACTGTTCTGTTGAATGCTGATACATGTAGAACCCCCCCTGAAGAGTGGAGAGGGGTCGGTAGTAATTTTTGCGTTGACGTCACTGATCATTTTGCCCTTCTTTGATCCATCAGTGTCCGCTTTCAATTGGTCAATAATCAGTATTGCTAAAGCCAAAAAGAAACAGGAGTTGATCCAAAAAAAGTGATGACAAGTAAATGGAATATTTGTATGTAGCCTTGCTTCACACCGGCACCAAGTGCGATCGGCTACATCGTCATCATGTTTGCCCGTCACTGCTGTCCTCCTCAACGGTCCCAGTGTACAGAGCCTGACCACTCGCAACATAACCCCCCATGCCACTCTCCACATCACTACTTGCCAACCTATTGCAGGAAGCAGCAGATGTCTGCCCCACCTTTTGCTGCTAAGTAGCTGCTGACTGTCCTCAAATAGTTTGTCCTTGCTGTATAGTGGCGTAGAGCCCACAGCATAAAGTAGCTGTCTGGCTGAGGGAACCGAACGGGACAGAGGTGGGATGAGGACAGGTGATGGCCCCTGACCTGCTCCCGGGCAATGCCAACTAAGGGTTGTATCTGATGAACCCACCGTCTCATGGCTTGGGTTGTCAGTTGTCATCTGGGAGGAAGTGGATGACCTAGTCAACCATTCAAGAACCGTTGGATTGGCGGTCAACACATGGTCGCTGTATGACACCGGTAGCTCTGGCCTTGCCGAGTCACCCGTGATGCAACATCCCCTTACTGTGCTGTGAGCTGTGCCTGCTCCAGGAACATTTATACCACTGCCACTCGCATGTGAAGGCCCTGCCACCTTTCTGTCTGACATACTGTTTGATCAAAATTTTACAATGCAACAAACTCTGTATAATGAAGATGTCTGTATTTGATAAATACACACACTGAATTTCACACAGAATACCCCACAAAAAGTGGATAAATTAACTCGTGGCCACAGAATAAAATACCCTGCAGACTGAACTTTATGGATTTCAGGCGTGTGTGGGGCAAAAATAAACACACATCCTGAATTTCACACAGAGTACACCACAAACAGTGGATAAACTAACTCTTGGCCACAGAATGAAATACCCTACACACTGAAATTGATAAATTTCAGGCGTGTGTGTGGCAGAAATACACACACCCTGCATTTGACATAGAATACCCCACAAAAAGTGGATAAACTACAGAGTCACTCACTCTGAATATCTCTTCCAAACAACTTATTGGAGCGCAACATTCAGTGCTTAATAAGGAACTGAACTCTGTACCAAGTAACAACACTCAACCTTTTGATTTTCTAGTTGATTTTCATAGATTGTGTAGATCAGTACGTTTGAAAATGTTCTACAGTAACTTAGACAAAACAACGGTTCAAGAAAATGAATTACCTAGTAAATTAGCAAAAAATGTACAATTTAACCCTGTGATTAATAAGGGCATGTCCCCACGGCACAGGATTTCGGCTGGTTTTTCAGCCGGTTTGCAGTTTTTCAGACTGCCTGAAAACCCAGCCGAAAATGAGCACGTCCAGCCGCAAAACATTGTGCAAGCACAATCTTCCGTCCGGTTTCCGGACAGAATCTGTGCAAGCTGTGGGGACGGCTGAAAAACAGGACAAATACCGGCCTATTTGTCCTGTGCCGTGGGAACGCACCCTAACTCTTCCATCAAAGTGTTTCAACAGCTTGTGATTAAGGAGGTTACTGGAAAATGGGACCATTACAATAAAGTTGATAAATTTAACACCATTTACCAAGAAATGCAAGCACTTAGGGAACTTAGCTCTGAGAAAACAATAACTATTAAGAAGGCTGACGTGTGGGGGGGGCGACAGTAGTTATGGACACTAACTACTATATGGAATAAGCGTATAAACAACTTAGTGACATACACGTTTACCAAAAGCTCCCTAAGGATCCTACAAATGAATTTTAAATCCTATTGGATGTTATACTTATTGATGCTTTAAGCCAGGGTACCACCTCAGAAAAAATTATAAAAGCTCTTATTAATGATTCCCCACGGATACCTAAATTATATTTAGTTCCAAAGGTCCATAAAATGATCGATTCGCCACCAGGCCGACCCATAGTTTCAGGGGTAAATTCCCTTTTTGAACTTATAGCTATTTACATTGATAGAATTTTACAAAAAGCAGTAGGGAACGATCCTGTGTCACCACGTGATACTGGACAATTTTTAAGCCTTATTAAGGATCTTGATTGTGTAGGAGTTACTAAATTATGCACTCTTGATATTAAATCTTTGTTCACTAATATACCCTATGAAGAGGGGATGGAAACTGCCAGGGAGGCTTTGGCTCTCGACTATACTTTGTCTAATTCACACCTTGCATTTTTGTTAACTTTATTGAAATTTATACTAAAAAAAAAAACAATTTTTGCTTCGGGGAAGATTTTTATCTTCAGCTACAGAGGACCTTGATGGGGTTTCCTGTAGCACCCAGCTGTTCTAATATTTTTATGTTGGCTTTTGAACCTAAACAAGTTTTCAAAACTGAACTGTTTCGTTTTGTGAAAAAATGTACAGATTTGTGGATGATGTTTTCGTGATGTGGACTGGCAATGATGGTAAGTTTCAAGAATTTTTACATATGTTGAATAGTTTTCATCCTTTAATTCAATTTTTCATCCACCACACACGAGAACATCATCCACTATAGAAAACGTTTACATTCAACCCTTTACACTAAGTCTATTGAGAAAAACAATGTTTTACACAGAAGTAGTCAACATGCCCCCCAAACCTTTATAGGTATACCTAGGAGCCAATTTATCAGGGCCCGTAGTACAAAGCTTTATCTTAAACATATGAATGACATCATGTGCAAATTTACAGCTAGAGGCTATGATGAAAATAACATTGTCAGAATGGGTATGGAGGTTCTTAATAGTGACCGGGAGGAGCTGCTTGTTCCAAAAAAGAAGACATCTTATTTTTTTCTAGTATATATGATCCACATAGTTGTTTAAGTAAAAAGACCATTAAAAAACATTGTAATATTTGTTCTTGTGATCATAAGTATGGTTACCTTTTTTAAAAAACTACCCTTGTTTTATCTGCCGTAAACGTAGAACAATAGCCAACAATGTGGTTTCATCAAATATTAGCGCGGGTAAGAAAATGAAACAGACCTTCCTGTCCTCAGTACGTACAGATACTTTCCCCAGTTTGGGTTGCCAATACTGTAATTCCATAATAAAAGGGAAAGAAATCACCTTATGCAAGGTTTTAAGATTTCTATAAAAGGTTACCATACTTACAGTAGTAAAGGAGTTAATTTACCTGTTGAAATGCCCATGTGGCAAAGGATACGTGGGTCAGACGTCTAGACCCATAAAATTGCGTCTTAAGGAGCATTGATCAGTCCTACATACCTATAAAAATAGATACAATGTGATTACTGGTACTAAAATAGATAAGGATTCCATGGATAGAAAACAACTTGGAGAAAAATCCGTGACTTGTCGTTTTCATGAAGCTAGGCATCCGATTAGAGAGTTTAGATGGTGTATATTAGAAGAAGTACAATTTCCTCAGGATGTTAGCAATGAGAAACGTCTTTTACAACTAGAGTCCAAATGGATTTTTAAACTAGATACACTATAACCTAAAGGGTTAAATGAACAAATTAATCTGTCAGTGTGTGACGGCTGGGTAGTGGATCCGTCGGACCACCGCAAGCAATGGTAGTTAAGCCACGCCAGGGAACGGAATCTAAGTAGCCCCCGGTTTTCACCAGAGCCCGCCGCAAAGCGGGATGGACTTGCGGGCGGCATGAGGCTACCAGGTCGTCCCCCCTGACGTGACATGCTTGCGGTGGTGGCCGAGGTGCAGCGAGGTACAGAATCGTAGTCCGGGAATCGTAGTCATGGGCAGGCAGAAGTTCAGGGCAGGCGGCAATGGTTCGTGGTCGTGGACAGGCAGGAAGGTCAGGGCAGGCGGCAGAGGTTCGGAGTCGGGAAAATGTAGCAAGAGGTCTGGTACACAGTAGGGCGAGAACACACTTAGGGAATGCTTTAGCTAAGGCACGAGGCAACAAGATCCAGCGGGGAAAGTGACGTGGTTGCAAAACTTATATAGGGACAGGCCCGGAAAATTCCCCAATTCCCGGCGCACTGTCCCTTTAAATGTACGTGAACGCGCGCGCGTGCTAGGGGGAATGCCGGCAGGGGACGAGGACTGGGTGGGAGCGAGGCCAGGTGAGTGGATGGGACAGGTGGCGCCACGACCGGCAGTGCGGTCCGCGGGGCCCCCCGTCCCCGCCGAGGACCCGCTGCGGCGCAACCCGTTACAGTACTCCCCCCCTTAGGCCTCCCCACCTTTTTAGGCCGCAGAAATCTGAGGATGAGGTCCAAATCAGGATTTTGGATTCCGGCTTCCAGGATCTCTTCTCAGGTCGAAGGAACCCTCCAATCCACGAGGAAGAAACGTCTCCCTCTGACCGTTTTCATATCTAAAATGTCCTTTACCTCGAAGATGTAAGTGGATTCGGCTACTGGGGCGTCACAGTCGTCCGAGAGAACCGATTCAGCACCAGAGGCTTAAGGAGGGACACATGAAATGCGTTGTGGATCCGGAGAGATGGAGGCAAACAGAGCTTGTATGTCACAGGGTTCAACTGCCGAAGAACCTTGAAGGGTCCGAGGAAGCGAGGCCCAATTTAAGACTAGGGACCTTCAGAAGCACATATCTTGAAGAGAGCCAACTTGGTCCCCAGAAAAAAACGTCGGGCAGGTCTCCTTTGTCAGCCTGAGACTTCATACGGGCGGAGGCCCGAATTTAGAGAATGTCGCGTCTCCTGCCAGATGGCCTTGATATCCCAAAACCTGGTCGTTGACAGCGGCACATCCGAATTAGGAGGCAGGGGAAGGGGGGGGTCGGGGGTGGGCCATAGACTACAAGAATGGGGAGACGCCGGCAGCATCAGAGTCCCCATGGTTATATGCAAATTGGGCCCCACGGGAGCAGCTCGGTCCAGTTGTCCTGACATCTGACACAAAATTACGCAGGTATTCTCCCGAATCTGGTTCACCCCTTCCACCTGCCCATTGGACTGAGGGTGAAAGGCCGATGAAAAGTCCAACTTGACTTGCAGATGGAGCACAACGCCCCACCAAAAACGGGAAAAAAAAATTAAAACACCGCGGTCGGAGACAAGTGTGAGGGCAGTCCATGAAGCCGGAAGACATTGCCGGAAGAAAAGACTAGCCAATTGGGGGCAGATGGCAGGCCAGGGAGAGGCCACAAATGTGGACATCTTTGAGAACCGGTCTGTCACCACCCAAATGACTAAATTCCCAGGGGAGACTGGTAGATCCGTGACGAAGCCATAGCTATGTGCGTCCATGGGATTTCGGGCACAGGCAGGGGGATGCAAGAGGCCAGCGGGCCTGTGGCGTGGGCCCTTGTTCCGAGCGCAAGTGACACGGCGGGGGTGTAGTCCTTGACACCCTGTGCTAGAGTCGGCCACCAGTAGTGCCGCGAGATAAATGCATAAGACTTCCGAGCTCAGGGATGACCAGCCATAAAGGAGCTATTGCCCCACTCCAGAATCTTCCTCCTGGTGCCTCGGCACGTACGTCTTGCCCGTAGGGAGTTTTGGAGAAACCCGCGGGAGGCCACGTGAACCAACCGTTCGGGGGAAATGATTTGTTGTGACACGGGTTCTTCACCGACCACGTCCGAGGCACGAGAGAGGGTATCCGCCTTGACATTCTTCTCAGCAGGCCGGAAATGTATATGAAAGTCAAACCGTGAGAAAAAAAGAGACCACCGGGCTTGGCGAGGGTTTAGACGTTGGGCCGTCTGAAGATACAACAAATTTTTGTGGTCCGTAAAGATGTTGATTGGATGACGAGCCCCCTCCAGCAGATGTCGCCACTCCTCTAGGGCCAACTTGATGGCCAAGAGTTCCCGGTCCCCAATGGCATAGTTTCGCTCAGCCGGGGAAAAGGTCTTTGAGAAGAACCCACATGTGAGAACCTTGCCTTTGGAGCTTCTCTGCGTGAGGACCGCCCCGCCCCCACGGAAGAGGGATCCCACCTCCAAGGAGAACGGCCTCTCGGAATCAGGCCGGATCAAGACAGGAGCTGTGGAGGAGGCCGTCTTTAGATCCACAAATGGCTTTTCGGCCTCCCGGGGGCCAGCCCTCTCGGGTTTGCATTCTTCCTATAAGGGCCACGATAGGAGCCACCAAGGTGGAGAAGTGGGGAATAAATTGTCGGTAATAGTTTTCGCGAAGCCCAGGAAGCGCTGTATTCCCCAAGACCGGGCAGGACGGGGCCCACTGCAGTACCCCGGAGAGTTTTGCTGGGGCCATCTTTAGGCCTTCACCGAGACTATGTAGCCGAGGAAAGGGAAAGGGTGGTCCGATGGAATAAGCATTTTCCAGCTTGGCGTACAGTCGGGTTTCTGCGCAGGGCGTTGTAGAACCTGGCGTACTTGAGCCCGGGGAGTCCGAAGATCAGAGGAGGGAAAAACAGGAATGTCATCTAGGTACACTATGACACAGGTGTACAAAAATATCCCGGAAGACATCATTGACGAGTTCTTGGAACACCGCTGGAGCGTTACAGAGCCCAAAGGGCATCACGAGATACTCCAAAATGTCCATCTCGGGTATTAAACGCCGTCTTCCACTCATCCCCTCCCGAATTCGGATGAGGTTATAGGCTCCTCGCAGATCCAACTTGGAAAACACTTTAAACCCCCTTGAGATGGTCAAAAGCTCTGAGATCAGTGGGAGAGGGTAGCGTTTTTTTTTTTTGGTGATCTTATTTAGACCCCTGTAGTCTATACACGGATGGGGGGAACCATCCTTCTTCTGCACGAAGAAAAACCCGGCTCCGGCTGGGGAGGAGGACTTGCGAATTAATCCTTTCTGCAGAGTCTCCCGAATGTAGGCTAACATGGCCTGAGTCTCTGGCACGGACAGCGGGTAGACCCTCCCCCGGAGTGGACTGGTCCCTGGCAGGAGGTCAATAGGACAGTCGTAAGGCCGATGTGGTGGCAGCGATTCAGCCTCTTTCTCGGACAATACATCCCCAACGTCCTGGTACTCGGCCGGCAGGCCAGGCAACGGGATGACGAGCGGAGGAGGAGAAGTGGAAGGCACCGGGCGTGCCACCTCCAAGCAACAGTTCTGGCATTCCGGTCCCCAACGCAGGACTTCGCCTGTCTTCCAATCGAGCGTAGGGGCATGACGTTGCAGCCAGGGAAGCCCCAAGAGGATCGCCGAGGAAGCACGGGACAGAACGTGGAACGTGATCTTCTCCTTATGCAGAGCCCCCACCCCGGGGTGTCACCGGCCGGATTAAGTACTGATGGGGTCACGGAGGAGCTCCTCAGTGACCGAAGATATAAGCAGCGGCTTCTCCAGCCGGACTACAGGTATGCGGAACCGGTTTTCCAATGAGGCTAAGATGAAGTTCCCTGCAGACCCGAATCCAGGAAGGCAGAACTCCGGAACGAAGAACCCGCATCAGATGTCCCCCTCCACTGGCATCATCAAACGTGAAGAGGAGGAAACTGCACCTAGGACCGCCTCTCCACGGCTCCTAGGTGGAGCGTTTCCCGGATCTGGGGACGTAGCGGACAGCTTCTGCGGAAATGGTCCGGCTGGCGCAGTAGAGACATAGCTTCTCGGTTCGGCGATGGTGCAGCTCCTGCTCCGATAACTGGGCCCGGTCCACTTGCATGGGTTCCATCTCAGAGGCTTGAGGAGACAGTAATGGAGGATGCTGAAAAACCGGGGCCAGATGAAACCGCCGACGGGGGCGTGCAGTGTCTCTTTCCTGACCAGGGGCGTAACTAGAGAAGCCAGGGCCCCACAGCAAACTTTTGAATGGGCCCCCCCCCCCTCCCTGACCACGACCATGTACCAGGACATGCTGTTAGATAATGTAAAATAATACAAGGGGCAAATACCTCACCTACAGATCACCATCATACTGCAAACCCAAACAAATCCACTATACCAAAACCAACATTACCAATAACCTATTACATAAGGACCTGATTATACCACCAGAACACGACCAAAATTACACCACATAGTGCTGAATAATAACCCCCACACTATTACTGATCAGTACACAAAGACCATACTGTCTAATAATAATAATTATAATAATTTTAGTGACCCTAAAGTGGTATATACTAGTGTACACAGGCTCTGCAGACTGTATAAACCACCATACGTGACCAAATAGTGGAAGACACCAGTGTACACAGGCCTGCGATGTTATTAGCCCCATACGTGACCATATAATGGAGCACCAATTAACAGGCTCTGCAGACTGTTTTTAAACCCCAAAACCTGACCATATTTGTGGTAGACAGCAGTGTACACGGGCTCTGCAGACTTTTTAATAACCACCATCAGTGACCTATAGGGGTAGACACAGGAAAAAGGGCTCTGCAGATGTATATCCCCACCATACAGGACCATATAGGGGTAGACAGCATGTACACACCCTGTCGACAAAGTGATTACAGTGCATTACATTTTGTGACCCACAGGTGACTTTCTCTGACCTCATTGATTTTTCTCTTTTGTTCTGCATGGTCCATTTCCCCGCCACTTGAGACATCTCCCGCCCTATTTTTCCCTGAGATTTAACAAAATATCTTAAAACCCTGACTTTCCAGCACCTCCCCCCCTGGCATATGGGGTCCTTTTAGGCAGGCAGGGCTTAGATGGGATATATGGGGCCCCAAAAAAGGAAAGGTTTAGTACCCAATAGAGTGCCCATATGGGCGGGGCGGGGTTTAGGTAGCTAAAGGGAGCCATACAGGAGACAGGGTTGGGTGGGCTATGGGGGGCCACATAGGTAGGGTTTAGTACTAAGGGCCCCCATATAAGTAGACCGCAGGCTTGGGGGGTATCCAGGCTTTGGGGGTATACGGCAGGAATAGGGGGGTAGAGGCAGGGATATGGGGGTGTAAGGCAGGCATAGGGGGGTGTATAGGGAGGCAGCATATAGGGGGGGGTTGGCAGGCAGGATATAGGGGGGGTATAGGCGGAGCATATAGGGGGCTGAAGGCAGGGAGGAAAGGCAGATGGGGGTGTATAGGCGGCAAGCGCGTAGGGGGTGTATGGGAGGCAGGCATATGGGGGCTGTATAACAGGGGGCAAATAGGGGGTGTAAGGGAGGCAGGGATAAGGGGGCTGTATAGGCACAGGAAGCAATAGGGGGCTGTATAGCAGGAGGGATATAGGGGGCTTAAGGCGGCAGGTATAAGGGGTGATAGGGGGCGGATATAGGGGGCTGTATAGGCAGGCAGGCAGGCAGGCAGTAGGGGCTGTATAGGGGCCCCCAAGCGGCGATAGGGGGGTATAGGGAGGCAGGGATATAGGGGGGTGTATAGGCAGGGAAAATATGGGGGGGTATAGCGGAGCATATAGGGGGCTGTTTGGCAGGAGGCATATAGGGGCTGTAAAGCAGACAGGCATATGGGGGCTATAGGCAGTTTTGGGGGTATAGGCAGGGGATTGGGGCTAAGGGAGGCATATGGGGCTATATAGGATAGGGGCTAGGCAGGCAATGGGGGCTAAGGCAGGAAAGGGGGGCTATAGGGAGCATAGGGGGCTTAGAGGAATTTTGGGGGGGGAAGGCGGGGATAGGGGGGGGGATGGCAGGTATATGGGGGATAGGGAGGGTATGGGGGCTAAGGAGGCATAGGGGGCTATAGGAGGAAAGGGGGCTATGGGAGGATTTGGGGGGTAAAGGGACATATGGGGGCTAAGGCAAAGGGATAGGGGGGTTAGTAGGCAATGGGGGGTATAGGCAGGCATATGGGGGGCATAGGCAGGCAATTGGGGGGTATAGGCAGATATGGGGGCTATAGGAAAAATATGGGGGCATAGGCGGCAATGGGGGGCATAGGGGAGGCAAAGGGGGCTATAGGGGAGCAATGGGGGCTATAGGTAGGCAATGGGGGGCAAAGGTAGGCATATGGGGGGCTTTTTGCAGCAAGGGGGGGTTTTAAGGGAGCAAGGGGGGGGTATAGGCAGGGATATGGGGGGGGATAGGCCGGCATATGGGGGGGTATGGGAGCATAGGGGGCAAGGGGCATAGGGGGCATAGGCAGGAAAAGGGGTAAAAAATAAGAAAACATTTAACCTCACCCCCCCACCCCTCCCCCCCTGCGGCCGCTCGCTTCCCCTGCGCTTCCCCCGCGCCTCGCGCCCCCACGCGGGCGGGCGGTGATGTTTCGTCACCGTGCCGCCCACTGACCCCCAAAAGGGCCCCAGGGAAGTAACAGGCGGAGCGATCGGGGGCTCCCCCCTCACTACCCGAGCAGCGCAACTCTGAACGCTCGGGGCCGGGGGGGCCCGGGGGTTTCAGAGGGGTAGCGTGGGCCCCGCAGCCCTCCCCGCCGCAGTGAACTGTTAAGTTCACTGCCGGCGGGCCCCCGGGGCGGCATTTAAACCGGGTAGCGGACGCAGTAGCAGCTGCCCCGGGGGGCCCCTCTAAAACGCAGGGGCCCCATACAACTGCTACCCCCCATTACCCCGGTATTACGCCCGTTTTCCGACGCAGTCCTCCGCCCCTCCGCGAAACCTTTCATCAATCGGGGTTTTCTAGATGAATTAGTTTCCCCAGGGGGGGACGGGGTCTCTTTCGCCAAAACGTCTTTAACCCCGGGTGGACAGGCCCTTTTTGAAAAAATGGGACAGAGGGCGGCCCTCATTCCACATGAGCTCCCAACCAGATCGGAACTGTACCGCAAGTCACCCCCGACAGTCGCCGACGAAGGTTTAAGAGGCGGTCCCGCAGAAGGAACACGTGCCGGCTCCTCGAAGCGGTGGAATTTTCCCGGAGGGAAGGATGTGATCCGCAGTCACAGGGTCTTCCTATCCCCCGGGGGGGGTCGCCCCCCGGGGCCAGGGCCTTCCCAATTAGGCTCACCACGAAGGCCACCTTAGACCTCTCCAAGAATATCTGCCATCATTCTAGTGCATAGAGACTGGGGAATGAAACCCCGGGGAAAAGCTTGGGATCCCCCGGGAAAGCTGATGGTAAGGGGACCGAAGCTTTTGGGCCCACGGTACCAAAGGAACGGTGACGTAGAGGAGTCACCACGGGGCCGCAGGTGGGACTGTTGCGGGATGCAAGGACGACACATCATGGTGGAAGCTGGCCCAACTGCTTGCCTGTTTGCGATTTTGCTGCGACTGCTAAGCAAACCAACGCATAAGTCCCGATGCTTGGGGGGAGCACCGGGCGGGTCCATGGCTGGATCAAAACTGTGCGGCTGGGTATTGGACCGCCGGCCACCGAAAGCGATGGTAGTTAACCCACGCCAGGGAACGGAATCTAATACCCTCGGTTCACCAGAGCCCCCCACAAAGCGGGATGGACTTGTGGGGCGTGAGGCACCAGGTTGTCCCCCCTGACGTGACTTGTTCCCCGGGTGGGGGCCGAGGTGCAGCGAGGTACGAATCGACCCGGGGAACGTAGTTGTGGGCGGGAAAAAAGGGTTCAGGGCAGGCGGCAATGGTTCGTGGCGGGGACAGGCAGGAGGTCAGGGCAGGCGGCAGAGGTTGGAGGGGGGAAAACTAGCAAGGGCGGGTTACACGAAGGGCAGAATCACTTAGGGAACGTTTTAGCTAAGGCACGAGGCAACATTGATCCAGCAGGGATTGATGGGTGAAAAAAACTTATATGGGGACAGCGCCCGGCAATTCCCCTTTTACCGGCGCACTGCCCTTTAAAGTACGTGAACCGCGCGCGGCGCTAGGGGCGCGCAGCGCATTCCCCGGCAGGGACGAGGACCGGAGGGGAGCGAGGCCGGGTGAGTGGGGGACGGGTGGCCCACGCCCCGGGCAGTGCGGTCCGGGGCCCCCCGCCCCCGCCGAGGCCCCGCCGTGGGGAACGGGGGTGCGCCGCGGTCCGTCCCCACGGACCGGGCGCAACCCGTTCACAGTGTTTCGAAAAAAAAAGGGAATTATTTCCAATAAGGGTGTTTTATTTTGTAGAAGGACTGTTCATTTTTTTTAAATTAGTAATATTGTATCACAGAAAACGTTGTTTCTTGCTAAATATGATAGGTATTTGTTGGTATTTAAAGACATGTCCCGCTGTGCTCACGCATGCTTGACAAAGAGGGAATGCCCCTCAACGTTGCAGGGTTAATTACCCCCAGCGGTGTACCTTTCTTTTAACACAGCATGGATACTGCTGTTGACAGGGTTTTTTGTAGACTCTACCAGGATTAATCCTTAAAAAAATCTGCCTTACTACAAACTGCAAGTATAATGTTTTCTTGTGCCTTTTACATTTTACATTTACTGAGAATAAAAAAATTAGCATTTTGAACTTTGAAACCTGCTACATTGATTGTTGGATATTTTCTCAGTATAACAAACGTTTCATTAAATTCAATTATATGTCAAGGAATGCATATTGCATAACGATAAATGAAACGAGCATTGATTAGCTAATCACAGGATGATAGTTCTTTTCAGGAGCATGACCAGCATTCGTAGGCCCCCATAGCAAAATGAGACAGGGCCCGAATACCTAATGATGGGAAACTCAAGCAGCAACGTAGGTAGTAATAACTACAATTTGGCTATATATTTGAGCATCCACATAGTAGTGGTCGGTAGTAGAAAACTGCCATTATCTACAAAATGGCACAATATTCCAAGATCTCAGCGACCTCCCTCAAGTTCTGGGACCCCTAGCAGTTGCTATGGCTGCTACTGCTATCATTGCGCTCATATTTCTTTTCATATCTCAGGGTTCTTTATCTACTTTTAATTTTAAAAGTCTTTTGAGCATGTGAGGGGCGTCTGTAAAGAAAATTTTGTAAAGAGGCTTGTGCTTCAATTTTTTCCCCAAAAAAACACTGTGTTGCAGATAGAGCTGAAAACCATATTCATATTCTAGTTGCAAACGGCAATTTATTTTACCTGTTTGGGGATCATAGGTTATTTTCTCTAATGGCTTCTAGGTCACACTCCAAGCCTCAACTGAATCCATATGAAATAGAAAAGATTTTACATTTGTTTATGCTCATTCTCTTCACAGTGACATATATACTAAAGAATGACCACATCAAAGTCTACATCCAGTGAAGTCAGTGTCCTAAATAATGGCGTAAATAATTTAAAAAAGAAAAACTACGGTATTATTTATAAATATTTTAAAATTACATTTTATATTGAATCCTAAAATTTGATTCAGGAGAGTCATCTTTGATACACTCATGTTTACATATAAACAGTTGAAACCAGAACTTCACATACACTATATAAAAAGACACATATGAATGTTTTTCTCACTATCTGACATGAAAAAAAGAATAAAACTTATCCGTTTCATGTCAATTAGGATTATCAAAATTATTTATATTTGCCAAATGCTAGGATAAGAGAGATGATTTTTAAGGCATTTTTATTACTTAATGCAAAGACAAAAGTTTACATACATTTCATTAGTATTTGGTAGCATTGCCCTTAAACTATATAACTTGAGTCAACCGTTTGGATATCCTTCCACAAGCTTCTCACAATAGTTGGTATGAATTTTGACCCATTCCTTCTGACAGAACTGGTGTAACTGAGCCATGTTTGTAGGTCTTGAGATGTTGCTTCAGTATTGCCACATAATCTTCTTTCCTTATGATGCCATTTACTTTGTGAAGTGTACCAGTATCTCCTGCAGCAAAACAACTGTCACAGTTCACACCGCGGTCCCTGCCTTGGACCGTCGCCGTGTCCGTGCCTGCCATGTCTCTGCTGGGGCTTCCTGTGCAGGGGTCCTGGTGGCCTGTGTTCTCTGCTGTATACTTGCCTGTCCTGTTCCTCCTGCTCCTAGGGCGCGCGTGCGTCAGTTTCCTGCCCTTTATTGTGCCTCTCTTTCCTTCCTCTTGACCCGTGACCCCTGGCTATAAGAGGAACTTCCTGTCTTTGCTCCATTGTCCATTGTTGTGTTGTGTTTCATGCTGAGTCCATCTGAGCTCCTGCCAGCTTTTCAGGTTTGCTATTCTGGATTTAACCCCCTGAGATGCTGGTTCAGTTAATGCAGTCCATCAGAGCTCCTGACTAGGGATGAGCGATATTATCGGCAAAAGTTTAAATCGGCATGGCTTTTAGGCTTATCGGAAATTTCCGATCACGCGATAGTTTAGGTGACAATCTCACAGATAATCTATTACTATCGTGCCATTTTCAGCGTTTCCTGTCATTTTGGCGGCCAGCCAATCAGCTATGTATGGATCTCATTGGCTGCAAAAATCATGTGACCTCGTATGCAACTGCATTTCCTGTTCAGCTCATTTTCTGTCTATCACACTTCACAGCAGGATGTCTCGGCGTTTAAACCTATAGCTGTTCTAACAGCTCTGAGAGATAGTCTCTTCTAATACAAGAAACCATCCACCTAGCTATAGCTTAGAATATAGTTAGATTAGAGAATTTCACTTGTTATTTAGAGAAAGTTTTAAAGCTATCTACTGGTGTGTCCAACCGCGGGGGTGCAGAGGGGTGGAGGGGGGAGGGGGCGGCTGGAGGAGAGGCTTTGGAAAGGAAGGGAGATATTGTGCAGCTCAGTGTGATCTATGACCTTGAATTGAAAAAGCATTGTTTTTTTTTCACTTTTTTGCCAGCAGACCTCTGATAGGAGGTGAAATTATCCCTTTTGTTTTTACAGTTCTATAGTGTTCCCAAAAACCGACATAACTTATCCCTATAACTTTTAAATAGTTTTATTGAAGTCCGTGCGTCTGTTTGCTGCAAAGAGCTCAGTTGTACGAATATTGTGTTATAGTATATTGCGCCTGTAGTCAGTGGTGCGAAGACCGCCATATTAATCCATATAACATTTAAATACTCTTATTGCAGTCTAGGTGTCTGGTTGGCGTAGAGAGCTCAGTTGTACGCAAATTGTGTAATACATATTTTATAGTAAATTACGCCTGTAGTCAGTGGTACGAAGGCCGCTGTAGTGGGTGCCTCCGCTTCTCGGCCCGCGGGCCGCGGGCGCAACCGTGGCCGACCCCCCGGGCGCCTGCCGGGGTCGTGTGCCGCCGCTGGCCACGAGGCGAGCCTGGGGTCTGCTCCTGCCGGGGACTCACCTGGCCTCGTTCCTGTCCCGTCCGCGTCCTCTGGATAATTGCCGGGCGCTTCCCCTATTTAAGGTTTTCGCTCGCTAATAATTCACTTGCTAGCGATCTATGTTGATCGGCCTCTAGCAAAGCCGTTCCATTATGTGTATTTAGCATTACTCGTGTACCAGACCCTTGTAGCCGCTTTATCGGATTCCGAACCTCTGACGTCTGCCCTGACCTTCCCTGCCTGTCTTCGACCCGAACCATGTGCCACCTGCCCTGACTTACTGCCTGTCCACGACTCACGTCTTGGATCCGATTCGGTACTCGCTGCACCCCGCGGCCGCCTCCGGCAAGCAAGTCACTACCAGGGGGTTGCGACCTGGTAGACTAACGCCGCAGCAAGGTCCATCCAGCTTTCTGCGGCGGGGCTCTGGTGAATTCGGGGGCTACTTAGACTCGCTCCCTGGCGTGGCTTAACTATCACCGCTATGCGGAGGTTCGAGGTCTCCACTACCAGCCAAGGACAGTTAGACTCCAGCATGGATACCGCACAAGGTACCCTGCCAGGCCTCGCCCAACGGTCGCAGCCAGACTCGCCAACAACAAGCACAGCAACTGGCGTCAGATGTCGCCATGATGCCGACAACTCCTGGCTTCCCAGCGCAGCAATCTGCCTCTTCGCCGGTGAGCTTCTACTACCCCGGCCGTTCATGGCTACACGTGGGGCCTCGAAGCTTCGCTCTTCCACAACCTACCAAGTTCGACGGGGACTCGAAGCTATGCAGAGGTTTTATTAGGCCAGTGCTCCATGCACGTGGAGCTGATGGGCCGATCAGTTTCCCACAGAAAGGTCGAAGGCTGGCATTCGTGGTGAGTCTGCTATCTAGAAAGGCTGGCCGGGGGGGTGACACATATTTGGACCGGAATGACCCTGTGATGCAGAACTACAGGGCCTTCCTCTGAATTCCGCAGCGTTTTCGATGGAGCATCTGCACTCCCACCACCGTGAGCATCTTCCGCGGAGAAGGCGTTACTAAAGACCTTCCGCCAAGGGGGACTGCCTCCGTAGGGGATTCATGCGGCTTCTCATTTCCGCAACCATAGCCTCACGAGCTGTCGTGGAATGACGCGCTCTCTGCGCCACATTAAGAAGGTTCCCCGCCCCCCCCCCCCCCCCCCCCCGCCCCCCCCCCCCCCCCCCCCCCCCCCCGCTGTTGTTTATTTTTGGAGGTGATATTAGTTTTGTTTGTTGGGGTGGGTTGTGGGGGTCTTGGTTTCGCGCGTTAAGGGGTGTGGAGTGGGGGAGTGGGGTGTGGGGTGTTGGGGCGATGTTTTGGCGGCGCTGTGTGGTAGTCTCGTTGTACTGGTAGGTGTTCGCTTGTGTTTGCGATGTCCCAGGACACCCGATCTCTGTTAGAGAGCAGATGAGAAGTGCTCCCCACCGCCCCACCCGGAGGGTGGTGTTGGGTCGCATCATAGCCTATCGGTGCATAGACATGAGTTTGCACTTGGAAAGACAGCAGGAGCTCCGTCATGGAAGCGGGACGTTTGGCAGCAACCCAGGGCACGATTATTACTCTCGGCTGGCTCCTGTGTTCCAGAGATCTCCGCTGCCTCACCCTTAGATGTCCACTGAAGGAGAACCCAAATGCAGGTGGTACCAGACACACTGTCGGAATTCACGCAGAACTGTTCCGTTCGCGGGTGGGAGAAGATCTGCCTCCTACTGCGCAGTACGGACCATTTCCGTAGGAGCTGTGTTCCAGCAGCGGTCTCAGCGAGGCCGGGGGAAACGCCCGCAACGGCCGTAGAGAGGGTGTGCCAGGGTGCTCGAGTCTTACTCTCGCAACGACTGTTGTTGCCTGTGTCCACCCCCCCCCCCCCCCCCCCCCCCCCCCCCCCCCCCCCCCCCCCCCCCCCCCCCCCACACCCCCCCACCCCCCACCCCCCCCCCACAGCACCAACCCACACCCCCCCCAACCACACCACAAACCCCCCCCAAGCCTGCTCCGGATGGTCAGTCCTCCAACCACGGATGCTGGCTATCTCTTCGGGTCTCTGCCCTCGCTCGGAATCCGGCTCCGCCGGGAACACCTGATTCTTGCCTCACTGAGTGTCTCGCTATCGCTTGACCAGTGATCCCGACTGGCAAAAACCGCTGCTTATTCCTCCGTCAGTGGGGAGCTTCTCAGCGACTACCAATTCAGTTCATCACTCGGACTGTGACCCTCTGCTGTAGGGTCTTACACACGGAGAAATCTCCCTTCCACGTCCTGACTCGCGCTTCTTCGGCATTCTGTTGGGGGATACCCTGGACTCGCAACGTCACGGCCCCTAATGCTTGATTGGAAGAAGGCGATGTCCTGCCGTGGGGCATCAGTGTGCCGGGAGCTCCTGTTCGGCTGGCAACTAGCCAGGTGTCCACACTCTCTCCTCCCAGTCAATCCGTCAAGTCTCGACAAGGTCTGCCAGCGGTGCTACCAGGATTCATGGAGATGTATTACTCGGAGAAACAGGCTGAGAAACTAACGCCCCATCGCCGTTCTGACTGTACTATAGAAATCCTCCCCGGCACCTGTCCACACGGGGTAGGGGTATACCCTACTTCTCTGTGCCCGATGCCCTGGCCATGTCAGGCCTATATACAGGAGAATATGTTGAAAGGCTTCATAAGCAAGTCTCCATCGCACGCCGGTGGGGGCTGGCCTCTTCTTCGTCAGAAAAAAGAACGTTTTCACTTCATACGTGCATTGATTACAGACGGGCTATATCAAGATAAAGGTGAAGAATCGCTACCTTCCCTACCCCTGATATCCTGAGCTCTTTGACCGTGGTCCGTGGAGCCAAGGATGTTCACAAAACTTGCTAGCCTACGACGCGGCTTTTAACCTATCAGAATTTCGAGAGGGGGGATGAGTGCGCCCCCCTTCCTAATCCCCCCCCCCCACGGTCCCTTGCCCCACTAACCCCCTCGATTGCACCCGCCCCCCTCCCCCCCTCCCCCCCCCCCCCCCCGCCTCCCCCGCCCTTTGGACTATTGTAGCGCACCCAGCCGTATTGTCACCCCGGAGTTCGTCAATGAGTAATTTCGACTTGCTGTACACCTGCGTCATTGTATACTGGACGATATACTGATTTTTTCTCCTGAAATATAGACCCCATCGGGTACAAGTACGCCAGGTCCTGCGACGCCTGCGGGACACAATCGACTGTATGCCCAAGCTGGAGAGTGTCGGTTGTCTACCACAGCGCCAGCATCCCTTTCCATTTGTGAGTCACATAGTCTCTGATCGATGGTATACACGATGGACCCAGCTAAACTCTTCTGCGATCCTGCAGCTGGCCTCACGACCTGGTCAGTCTCCGGGAAGATTCAAACGGCTTCCTCGGAATTCGCCAACGAATACCGCTGTTTTCATTCCCCCCTTTTTACCCTGGTGGCTCCAGTTCGTGGATCTTACCCGAATAGACGCTAATCCTAAATGTTCGGCCTCCGACTGCCGCAGGAAGCATTCTCCCGACTGATGACAGCGTTCTCCTCAGCAACTATTTTGCGTCCCGTCCAGATCCATGAGGAGACCCTTAAGCCTAGAGGTGGATGCCTCATTTTCGTGGGTGCAGGGGCAGTACTGACCCAGTAGGGCCATTAAACGGCAAGACCGTCACATGCGGGTTTTTTTCTAAGACCTTTCTTCGGCAGAACGTACTTTATGCATTGGAGGACCGGGTGCTGTTGGCCCATAAAATTGGCCTGGAAGAGTGGCGACCATCTGTTGGAGGGAGCTCAACATACGGTTGAGTCTTCACAGACCATGAAGAATTCCAGTACCTTCACACCGGCTCAGCGCTTAAATCCTCGCAGGCCCGTGGTCTCTGTGTTTTCTCCAGCTTTTGATTTTATAGATCCACTTTCTGACCTGCCGAGAAAAATAGGTCAATTGCGGATGCCCTCCTCCCGTGCCTTCTGACATGATATCTACCAGGACCCCCCCCAAGGGGAGGAACCTGTGTTCTCAGAACCATCATGTCCTGAACGGCTGGTCCATGTGGCTCTGTTAGACATCCGTATGCGTTCCTCCGGCAGAACAGTACGTGCGCTCACCGCACGTCTAAGAGGAGAGTTTCTGACTTTGGGGGCATAGTTCTCTTCTGGCCGGCCACACACTGGGGGTACTCGGAATTCGTACATCCATCTCACGACCACTACTGGTGGCCATTCTTCTGCTCCAAGATGTCAAGGATTCGTCTCTCTGCACCATGTGCGCCCAAAACAAGGTCCCTCGTCCACAGGGCCGCAGGTTCTTAGTTCCTCTGGCCTGTTCACGGATCTCCATGGACACAATAGGCATGGCCTTCATCACGGATCTTCCTCCTTCCTCGGCGAACTCGGTCATCTGGGTGGTCACTGAAAATACCGATTTTCAAAAATGTCCAACTTAGTGCCGCTTCCTGTCTCCCTTCTGCTGGCCAATTGCGGGCCTTTTTTCCATCACATTTTTCGCCTGCATGGTTTGCCATCCCCTCATTGTCTCGATCGTGGCGTCCAATTTGTCGCTAAGTTTTGGCGTGCCCTTTGTTCCCGCTTGCAAATCACAAGATAGATTTATCGTTGCGTATCAACCCCCAGACTAATGGGCAGGAGGAGAGAGGTAACCAGATCTTGGGGAGTATCTACGGCACTTTTGTTTGTCCGGACGCCAGGATACCGACTGGTTAATAGAAACTGCCTTCCAATGGACCGAGTTTCTCTATTAACCTTCGGGCGAGACGACTCGGATGGCCGTTCCCCATTCCTTGTGGTCTATAGTCGTCACCACGCCTCCCCTTTCCCTTGGCTTCAGCCTCCCGAGGATTCCTGCCGTGGAAAACACAGGTTCAGTGATCGGGTCATTTGGCCGAGAGACCCGACAAGCCTTACTGCCAGGCTTCAGTCGCTTGAAGTTCCCAAGCTGACAAGAGGATGAAGGCCCTTCACCAATAGTTAGCCTCCGAAGGGGATAAAGTGTGCGACTCTCTTCTAAATTCATACTCGCCTCACGATACCCAGCTATTAAAATTGGGAGTCTGCGGTTTATGGGACCTTGTCTGAGTAGAGCGCTTGCGGCAACATGAATCTGGTGTCTACCTGCTCTAGCCCTACCCTCCATCTCTCCGGATCCCCTATAACGCCTTTACGTCTACCTCCTAAAGCCTATGTCTGAACCGGTTCTCCCAGATGAAAAGCGCTGCCCCGTCTCCGGTCCTAGAGTCACATGATGTTTTTGAAAAAAATGTGAGGACTTATTGAGACATGAAAGACCACGGGGTAAAGCGTTTCTTTCTTGTTTAGATTGGAGAGTTCGGCCCGAAGAGAGGTCCTGGGAACCGGAGTCCGACATCCGGAATCAGGATCTGGTCCGTAAGTTCCTGCAGCCTAAAATGAGGGGTGACCACTATAGGCGGGGGGTGTACTGTTAGCGGCGTGCACTCCGCCTTCTCGTCGACCGCGAGCCGCGTAGCGCAAACCGTGAACCCGCCACCCGCGGCGCCTGCCCGGGGTCGGGTGCCACACACTGGCCGCGTTGGCGAGCCGGGTGTCCGCTCTGCCGGGGGACTCACTGGCCTCGTTCCTGTCCCGTCCGCGTCCTACTGCGAGCACGTGGCGCGTGCATGTAAATTTAAAGGGCCAGCGTCCCGGTAATTGGATAATTGCGGGCGCTTTCCCCTATTTAAGGATTTGCTTCACAATCATTCCTTGCTGGAATCTTATTTGCCTCAAGTCTTATTAAAAAGCGTTCCCTTAAGTGTATTATCGCCTCTACCGTGTACCAGACCCTTGCAATAACGCTTTCTCAGATCTCCGAAAACTCTGCCGGCTGCCCGAGATTCTGCCTGTCCACGACCATTGAAAAACATTCCGCCTTGCATGACCTTACTGCCTGCCACTCGACTGCGATTCTTGGAATCACGATTCGGTACCTCGCTGCAACCTCGGCCGCCCACCGCAAGCAAGTCACGTACAGGGGTAGCGACAGGGTTAGACCTCACGCCGCGCAAGTCCATCCCGCTTTGCGGCGGGCCTCTGGTGAATACCGGGGGCTATTGTTTGATGAGACTTCCTGCTCCCTGGCGTGGCTGTATCTTGTCACCGCTTGCGGTGTCGGTCCAAGAGGATCCACTGACCCAGCCGTTTCAGCGCCATATTAATCCCATTATAAACTTTTTAATCACTTATATTTCACTCAGTGAGTCTCAGATTTGGACGCTAAGCCGTGCCTTGTTCACAAAATTGTTTTACACATTATTTCATGGTAACTGCCGCCTGTTGTAGTGGTGGCAAAACCACCAATATCTAATCCATTTAACTTTTTAATTAATTCTATTTCAGCTAGTGGGTCTCAGAGTTTTGTATTTGATAGTTTGTGAAAATATCAATTGATAGTCCTACTGGGCTAGTGTAAAATCTCAGGGGAATGAAGAAGAACACTGGTGATCTTTGTCTTATGGTTTCTTCATCACTGAAGCTAGTTCACAGATATTTGATAGAAACAATTCTGTTTACTAATCCTTGTTGGCTACAGGAAATTTAGAGAGGATTGAGAATAGCATGTGATTTGAACGTCTTTCAATAAGAGACTGACCAAAAACTCTTCCATAACCTTTAAATTTTTTATATTTCTGATATGGAGCGAATGCTAGTAGCGTAAGCGAGCAAGAGGGGTGTAGGACATGGAGGTAGAGGTATGAGAGAAAAGTGCTCCCTTCCAGTGCTCGCGACAACACACAAGCCAGCGGATCGTAAGTTGCAGGTCCGTCAGGCTGTCATAGCTGAGTCTGGTGTCCCTGTGGAAATCTCAGTATCGTACCAGTGGCACAATCTAGTTCTTCAGTGGTTAATGCAACTGCATCCGAAGTGTAACTCCTCTTCCTCCCAGTCATGGCACAAATGTCTTCATCATCATCGTCTAGCATCCACCCCCAATCCAACATGAAGACAAAGGAGCCCTCAAATGTCACACTTCATGTAACCCCACCACTGTGGTTAATCCATTTTCTGAAGGGGGGGGGGGGTGAACCCTTCTTTTGATGACAAAATGCGGTTGGGGTCAGAAGGCATTTCAAAAGTTCAAGAGGCCAGAAGGATGATTTTTTTCTGCTATGATGCACAATCATGATGCATCAGAGGAGGAGACAGAGCCAGTCAATCCGGCAATTATACTCGCTGCTCCCCCATAGATGATCCACTGAAGAACCCATGCAGGTGAGACCAGACACACCTGTCCGGAACAGAAACTGTCCCGTAGCCGGGTGGAGAACCTATGCCTCTTACTGCGCCAGTACGGTCATTCCGTAGAGTTGTCCACAGCGTCCTCAGCGGTCGGGAAAACGCCCGCACCTAGGCAGCCGTAGGAGAGGCGTCCCTAGTGCGTCATTCTTCCTCTCACGGACTGTTGTTGCCTGTGGAGCTAACGACTGGATGCTGGCCTATCTCTTCGGGTCTCTGCCCTCCTGGACTCCGGCTCGCCGGGAACTTTATTCAATGCCTCACTGGTGTCTCGCTTCGCCTTGCCGTGATCCGCCTGGAAAAACCGTTGCTTATCTCCATCGTCAGTGGGGTGCGTTCTCAGCGACTCCATTTATGTTCACCAACTCGGCCTGTTGACCCTTGGTGTAGGGGTCTGTACACACGGAGAGAGTCTACTTTCCACGTCCTGCCTCGCGTTCCTCTCCTGCAATCCTGTTGGGGCTTCCCTGGCTGCAACGTCACGACCTATGCTTGTTTGGAAGGAACAGGCGAGACCTGGTTGGGGAATCCGAGTGCCAGGAAGCTCTGTTTGGTGGCACCACGCCCGGTGATCATCATCTCCTACCCGTCATCCGTCAAGCATCTAAAGTCTGCAGCGGAGTTCAGGATTTTGGTAGATGTATTCGTCGGAGAAACAGGTGAGAACATACCGCCCCATGCCGTATGGACTGTACTATAGACCTCCTCCTCCTGGAACAGTCCCCACGGGGGTAGGGTCTACCCTCTCTCTGTGCCGAGACCCAGGGCAATGTCGGCCTATATACAGGACAAAATTTGTTGAAAGTTATAAGCATGTCACATCCTCGCCCGCCGGTGCTGGCCTCTTCTTGTCCAGATAAAAAAGACGGTTTCACCTTTTCCGTGCATTGATTACAGAGGACTAAAACAAGATCATCGGTGAAGAATCGCTACCTTCTACCACTGATATTGAGCTCTTTGACCGTGTCCGTGGAGCCAAGGTGTTCAACCAACTAGAGCTACGAGGAGCTTTATAACCTTATCAGGAATTCGAGAGGGGATGAGTGGGAAAACGGCTTTCAACACATGGGACGGGCATTTGTGTATCTCGTGATGCCCTTCTGGATTTGTAGCGCCCAGCCGTATTTCAGGAGGTAACGGGTCAATGACGTATTTCGTTATTTTTTTTTTTCTCTTCATTTTTTTTATTTCTTTTTTATATCTTATTTTTTTTTTTCTTTTCTTTGTTTTTTTTTCGGGACTTGCTGTACACCCTGCGTCATTGTATACTGGACGATATTCCTGATTTTTTCTCCTGACATATAAGACCCATCGGGTACAAGTAAGCAGGCTCCTGCGACGCCTGCGGAGACAATCGACTGTATTGCCAAGCTGGAGAAGTGTAGGTTCAACCAGGCCAGCCTCCTTCTTAGGGTTACATAGTCTCTGATCGATGTCTACAGATGGACCCATGCTATAACTCTCTGCGATCCAGCAGTGGCCACGGACCTGTCAGTCTCAGGACGATTCAACGCTTCCTAGCGATTCGCCAAAACCATCACTACCGGCAGTTTATTCCCCACTTTATACCCCTGGTGGCTCCCATCGTGGCTCTTACCCGAACAAGATCGCTAATCTATATGTTCTGGGACTCCGCCTGCGAGGAAGCATTCTCCGCGGACTGAAGAATCAGCGCCATTATCCTCAGCCGACCTGTGTTGGTTACGTCCAGATTCACAGAGGAGACCCTTCAGACCTAGAGGTGGATGCCTCCTCCGTGGGAGACTGTGTGAGCCAGTACTGGAAGAGCCCGCCTCAGCGTACGTCCGGGGCCAAGCATGTCCGCGACCGCGCGGGGGCCGGCCTCGGCCCCCCCTCCCCACCCCCAGAAGGGCCTAAAGCAAGACCGTACATGCGGGTTTTTTTCTAAGAACTTCTCTTCGCAAGAACCGTAATGTATGCCCATTGGAGACCGGGGAGCTGTTGGCCATAAAATTGCCTGGCAAGAGAGGCGACATCTGTTGGGAGGGAGCTCAACATCGTTTGACGTCTTCACAGACCATAAGGAATCTCCAGTACCTTCAAACGGCCTCAGCGCTTAAATCCTTCGCCAGGCCCGGTCGGTCTCTGTTTTCTCCAGACTTGATTTAAAGATCCTCTTGCCGATCAGGCCAGATGGACAAAATTGTCAAAGCGGATGCCCTCTCCCGTGCATCTGACATTACCGGAGGATCCTGTGTCTCAGCACATCATTGGTCCTGAACGGCTGGTCCATGTGCATTCTGTTGACCTCGTAGCGTTCCTCCAGGGAAGAACGCCTACGTGCCTCCCGCACTCAAGAGGAGAGTTCTGGATTTGGGGGCATAGTTCTCTTTGGCCCGGCCAACCCTGGGGTAACGGAAAATCTTACACTCCTCATCTCACGCCACTACTCGGTGGCCAACTCTGCTCCCAAAGATGTCAAGGGAGTTCGTTCATATCCTGCACCATGTGCGCCAATACAAGGTCCCTCGCCACAGGCCCCAGGTCTCTTAGTTACTCTGCCTGTTACGGAGTCTCCATGGTCACAATAGGCATGGACTTCATCACCGGATCTTCCTCCTTCCTCGGGGAACTCGGTCATCTGGGTGGTCACTGACCGATTTCAAAAATGGTCCCACTAGTGCGCTTTCCTGGTCTCCCTCTGCTTCCCAAATTGGCGGGCCATTTTTCCATACACCATTTTTAGCCTGCATCGGTTTGCCATCACCACATGTCTCCAGATCGTGCGTCCATTTTGTACTCTAAGTTGTTGGCGTGCCCTTTGTTTCCCGCTTGCTAACAGCCTAGATTTCTCGTATGCGTAATCACCCCAGGACTAATGGGCAGGTGGAGAGAGAGGTAAACAGATCTTGGGGGAGTATCTATCGGCACTTTGTGTTCCGCGGACGCAGGACGATGGTCCGGAACTGCTTCCATGGGACGAGTTCTCATATAACCATTCGGGGGAGACCGACTCGACTGGCCGTTTCCCCATTCTTGGTGGTCCTATAGTCGGTCCCACCCACGCCTCCCTTCCCTTGGCTTCAGCCTCCGAGGTTCCTGCCGTGGGAAAACCAGGCTTCATGGATATCGGGGTCATTTGGAGAGAGACCCCGGCACAAGCCGTTACTCCAGGATTAGCCCGCAGAAGTCCCAAGCTGACAACGAGGAGAAGGCCTTCCCAACGTTGTCATCACAGGGATAAAGTGTGGCCTCTCTTCTTAAATACATACGCGCTCAAGATTAACCCCAGCTATAAAATTGGGTCCCGCGGTTTCTGGACCTTTCAGAGTACTTCAGCACTGAATTGGTAGTCTACAAGCTCTGCCATCTCCATCTCTCCGGATCCCTAAAGCTTTCACTTCTCCCTCATAAAGCTATGGTTCATGACCGCACTGGTTCTCCCAGAAGAGCGCTGCCACGTCTCGGTCCCTAGAGTCCACTGATGTTTTTGAAGTGAAGGAATCTTACGACATGATAGAACCATACAAGGGGGTAAGGTTATCTTTCTTGTAGATAGGAGATGGCTTCGCCCCTCGAGAGAGGTCCTGGAAAACCGGAGTTCCAAGATACCTGTATCAAGATCTGCTCCGTAAGTTCCTTAGCCTAAAAACGAGGGGGAGACCTACGGGCGGGGGTGGTACTGTAGCTGGGTGCCCTAAAGTCTCTCGGCCGCGAGCGCGGGCGCAACCGTGACCGCCCCCCGGGGAGCCTGCCAGGGGGTCGGGTGCCGCCATGGCCGCGAGGCGAGACGGGTGTCCACTCCTGCCCGGGGACATTACCTGGCCTCGTTCCCTGTCCCCGTCAGGCGTTCTCTGCGGCAAGGCGCGCCTAGTGCCCGGGGGCCCCCTAGCGGCACCTTCGTGTGCGGTTCTTGTAAATTTAAAGGGACAGCGTACCGGTAATTGGATAATTGCAGGGGCGTGGCTTCCCCATTTAAGGTTTTGCTTCACAAATCATTCCCTGCTGGGTCTATGTTGCCTCAAGTCTTCAGAAAATGCGTGCACTTAAGTGTATTCTCGCCTTACCGTTACAGACCCTTGACTAGTTTCTCGATGTCCGAACCTTCTGCCGCCTGCCCTGGAAGATTCCCCCCTCTTCCCCCCCCCTTTCCCTGCCGTGTCCACGACCATGAACCATTTGCCGGGTGTTGTTCTGCCTGACCTTACTGCCCTGCCCCGCTGCGATTCTTGGATCACGATTCGGTACCTAGCTGCACTCGGCGCCACCGCAAGCAAGTCACGTCAGGGGTAGCGAGCCTGGTAGCCTCACGCGCAGCAAGTCCATCCGCTTTGCGGCGGGCTCTGGTGAATACCGGGGGCTACTTTGACTCCGCTCCCTGGCGTGGCTTAACTATCACCGCTTGCGGTGGTCCAGAGGATCCACTACCCAGCCGTTACAGCCGCCATATTAATCCATATAACTTTTTAATACTTCTATTTCACTCAGTGAGTCTCAGTTTGGCGCTAATCGTGCACTTGTTCACAATTGTTCTCTCACACATAAAAATCAAATAAACTTCCTCCTAATACATAATTTCCCCCCCCCCCCCCCCCATCCCCCCCCCCCCCCCCCCCCCCCCCCCCCCCCCCTACTGTACCCCCCCCGATTTGGTCCCCCCCCCCCCCCCCCCCCCCCCCTTGTTGTGGCAGGGGGCGGTGGCCCCGGATAATATAATAAAACAAAACAAATTATATAATATAGGGGCGGGGGGGGGGTGCTTTTGGGGGCCGGGGGCGGTGGGGGCTGGCAAAAAACGCCATATCTAAATCATATAACACTTTTTAATACTTCTATTTCACTCAGTGAGCGTCTCAGCTATTTGTATGATAGTCTTGTAGAAAACTTTCAATTGCTATTCCTACTGGGCAGTTGGTAAATCTCCAGGGGACTGAGAGGAAGAACACTGTGATTTTGTCTTATGGTTCTTCAACCAGACCGATTTCAACAGATATTTGTTAGAAACAATTCTGTTTCTAATCCTAGTTGGCTACAGGAAATTAGAGGGATTTAAGACATAGCTGTTGATTTTTGACACGTTCATTTCAATAAGAGAACTGACAAAAACTCTTCCATTACCTTTTAAATTTTTATTTTCTGAATATGGAGTGAACTGATAGTGGTAAGCGAGCAAAGAGGGGTGTAGACATGGAGGTAGAGGTATGAGAGAAAGTTGCTCCTTCCAGTGTGGCGCAAACACCACAAGCCAGCGGAATCGTCAGTTGCAGGTCCAGTCAGGTCCTGTCATCGCTGTGTCGGTGCCTGTGAATCTCAGTAACGAACAGTGTCACCAATCTGTTCTTCAGTGGTTAATGCAACCTGCATCCAGCAGTCTTACCTCCTCGTCCTCCCAGTCATGGCCACAAATGTCTTCATCATCATCGTCAGCATCCATCCAACATGAAGCAAAGGCAGCCCAAATGTCAACTCATGTACCCACCACTGTGGATAATCCATTTTCTGAAGACCTCTTTGATGACAAAATGCGGTTGGGGTCAGAAGGCATTTCAAAAGATCAAGAGGCCAAAGAGGATGATTTTGTCTGCTCTGATGCCCAATCACTGATGCCATCAGAGGAGGAGAAGGAAGCCAGTCAATCGGCAAATATCTCGGGCGGTCAGCAACGCACTGCAGTGCCTGTTGCTTGTAGCCCACAGCTCCAGGATGTAGAATGTCAGGACGAGGAATGCTGCGGTCCAGGACAGGGATAGTCAATGTCCAGTTTAACTAAAATGGTGGTTCAAAGACTCCTTTGTCCAGCACTTTTTAATTTGTGGGTCATGCGGGTTTGAGGGTCATTGGTTATGGTACAGGACAGGCATAGTCAATGTCCAGTTCAACTAAAATGGTGGTTCAAAGACTCCTTTTTCCAGCACTTTTTAACTGTGGATCAGACAGGTTTAAGGGTCATGCTGCGGTCCAGGAGGGGGATAGTCAATGTCCAGTTCAACTAAAATGGTGATTCAAAGACTCCTTTTTCGGGCCACTTTTAATCTGTGGGTCATGTAGATTTAAGGGTCATGCTGTGGTCCAGGACAGGTATAGTCAATGTCCTGTTCAACAAAAATGGTGGTTCAAAGACTCCTTTTTCCGGCACTTTTTAATCTGTGGGTCAGACAGGTTTAAGGGTCATGCTGCGTTCCAGGACGGGGTAGTCAATGTCTAGTTCAACTAAAATGATGGTTCAAATAATACTGCCTTCTAGCACTTTTTAATTTGTGGGTCATGCAGGTCTAAGGGTCATTCTGTGGTACAGGACAGGGATAGTGAATAGTCTGCGACTTTTTTTCTGTGACTCTTGTTGCCTAATTGTCTTGCCTAAGATGTAGCATGTATCCGTTTATGTTGTGGATGTTAATTCCAGCTTCTCCTCCACTGTTTGGGTGTAAGAATGAAGTCATTGGCGATAATCGACTAATATTATTATTATTATTATTTTTATTATTTATTTTTAGAGCGCCATTGATTCCAGGGTGCTGTGCATTCAGGGGGTTAAATACATAACATAGGTCAAACAGTTATAACAGTGACATGATAATTGCCAATATCGACTATCGATCCGATAACGATAGTTAACACAATCGCTCATCACTACTCCTGACCACCTGTCTGTCGTTTCTACTGTCCTTGGACCCGTCAGTTACCTGCCGAATCCTGCCGTTATACCCATGTTGTTGCCTGCTGTATCCTGCCATTATACCAGTCCAGTTACCTGCTGTATTCTGCCATAATACCTGTTCAGTACACTGCTGTATCCTGCTGCATACGTTTACCTGCTGGATCCTGCCGTTATACCCATTCAGTTACCTGCTGTACCCTGCTGGTTTCAATTGTGTATATATGGGGATCAGCCCACTGGTGGCACGGAAAAACACAATTCGTGACTTCCATTTACTCCTGGTATTGGCTTTTATTGATCCAGAAAAAATAATAAGTCAAGGAAAAACAATGTAGCTTCACTTCAGCCCACAAAAACATAAGAATAACACCAGCCATGTTGTATAACTCAGTCTCTGGTTCTTATCTTCACCAGGATCAAGCCACGAGGTAATTTACAGACAGCCTGCTGTGGAAGTTCTTTCCTTCACACTGTCAGATCTCCTTCTGACCAGTCCCCGCCCTGCTCACCTGACCTGCCAGGCTTACATAGTCCTCCAACAAAAGCAAGGCCTGGACCTGGAACATGGGAGATGCCATCCCACCCAGCTCTTTTGGCTACTCTAGTAAAAATCCACTTTAATATAATTACTAAAGATATAAATTTTATAAATATATTTTAATTTTTTACAAAATATTTAGAAAGATTGTTTTATAATAAATCTCAAAATTATACTCTGTATAATAAAATTTTGTATTATATTATATATATATATCTATATATATATACATCTATATATATAGACATAGTTATAGATAGAACTCTCCTGAATTCTTCTTTGATTTTCTGAGGTGTGTAGTTGACCTGTCTCTTCGTTATACAATAACAATCTCTTTCCCTAAATTGTTGGTACCCACATCAAATTGTCTTTGGCATTGGTGGATCAATGACAAAACACAGTTAAAATGCACACTGCCTGCAATTATGGATTCAGTCTTGCTGAATTGCAGAATGCAGCACGAATTATGTTGTGGGATCTTCATTTTGCAAATGACTGAGGCCCTGGGCTGTTTTCGGGTTGGCAACTAAAGTAGTGGTAATAATGAGGATCTATATGTCCAATATTTTC